>OY992894.1:23290334-23597834 GCA_963921405.1 Cepaea hortensis | reverse complement strand
GCAATTCTGGGTTCTTTTTCTCTGTGACTTTCGTCCTTTGACTTGTAATCTTCATAGGGCTTGTTATTTGAGACAGTTTTGCTTCAGATATTCTTCTGTGTCTGATGTAAATACTGTGACATTGTATCACTTGTATCACTGCCAAGAATGTTCTCTCGTCGTCTTCCTCTCTCTTTCCACAAATATGTCCAGTTGTCACATGTTCCAGTTTTTTTAATGTGGCCAAATAAATGTTGACTGACTCTTTCTGATGTTTGCAAGTTGTCTTTGAGACTTCAATCAATCAATCATGTGCCATGTCGGAAAGCGTGGGCGGTCATGACTCGCCATTTCACTCGAACACCAGAGTCGTGGATCATCTCAGTGTTCCTGTCTCGTCCATGCAACGTGACCTAACCATCCAGGTATTTTCTTCACGGTCTTCCTCTTGGTCTGTTCCCTTCGATCTTGCTAGTTGTCACTAAATTCTCCAATCCATTTCTTCTCATAACATGTCCAAAAATTTTTACTGTCTACGTCTAATTTCTCTAATCAATTTACAATTTTCATTTGTTTCCTGTAGTACTTGTCATTGGTTTTTCTGTCTGTCCATAGTATTCTTTCCATTTTCCTCAGAAACAACATTTCTGCAGCCAACAGATGTTTTTCAGCTTGACTGCACATTGTCCAAGTTTCACATCCATACAAAAGAACAGGCTCTATGTATCCCCTCAACACTCTTTTTCTCGCTTCAATTGACATCTTTTTATTGGTCAGAATGATTTTCATCTTGCTAAAGGCTACTTTCGCCATGGCGATTCTTGTTCTAATCTCTTCAAGGCATTTCCCATCAGATGTTATAACTGTTCCGAGATAATTGTACCGATTCACTTGTTGAAGAATATTCCCATTTACTTGTATATTACATTGTGGTACTTCGTTCTTCCTAGTGACGACCATAACCTGTGTCTTCTTACAATTTAATTCCAACCCCAGCTGCTCACTGTGTACAACAACCGCGTCTACTAATTGTTGCAGATGGTGTGCATTGTCTGCAATCAATACTGTATTATCTGCATATCTAATGTTATTGATGTTTCGACCTCCAATGCTGATTCCATTTATATCTTCTATATTTCTGAAAATATTTTCACTTTGTAGGGAAAAAAGATCTGGAGACATTACACATCCCTGCCTAACACCTGTCTTAATAGGTTGGTATTGTCCCATTTCATTATCAATCCTTATGGCAGCTTGTTGTTTCCAATATATGTTTTTTATAAGTCTAATGTCTTTGCCATCAATTTGTAGATCTGCAACATATCCACCATGCTGACATGTCTAACTCTATCAAAAGCCTTTGTGTAGTCAATAAAGCAAAGATGTATATCCTTGTTTACTTCTATAGCACGTTCAATAACTGTTCGCAGCATATACACAGCATTTACTGTACCCTTGCCTTCTACATACCCACATTGTTCTTCCCCTATTTCAGGTTGTATTTTCTTCCTCACTCTTTGCATGATAAAATCTTTGTGATGTGACTCATTATACTAATTGTTCTATGTTGATCACATTCCAAGGCTCCTGTTTTCTTTTGGATTGCAATAAATACACAGTTACATAATTCAGGAGGTATATCTCCAGTGTCATATAATGTGTTCAGTAGTCTGGTGACTTGCTCTAGCACAGTGGTTCTCAACCTCTTTTGGCCCGTGCCACCCTTCACCATATTTTCAGAACGTTATCCCCCCCCCCCTTCCTATAAAAAATTTGGCCCGTGCCCCCCTTCACCGTATTTTCAGAACGTCATCCTCCCCCTTTCATATTTCCTATTTAAAAATCCCCCCACCCCTACACAGTATACGTAAAAATTTAAGGTAAATTTAATAGCATATACTAAAACAAGACTAGACATCCACATAAAATATGATTTGTGGGTCTACTTACTTTATAAAATGAATTTTAGAAGGATGAGACGTACATAACTGTAAAGTATGAAGGGAAAAACAATATCACGTAATCAGTTCTTGTATTAACGTAAACTTGAAATGGTCTGCATCCCCCCCCCCCCTTGGAAACCCTAAAATGCCCCCGGGAGGGGGGGAATTCCCCACCGGTTGAGAACCACTGCTCTAGCATTTAGCAGTAGTCGACATATTCCATTTTGCGTAATTGCGTGGCAACCTGATTTCTGTGGTTCGCCTCCTGGCTGGTTGCCTCCGTCTTCAGCACCTTTCCTTTGCTAGAGCAGACTGTGGTCTCACTCGAGTTTAGACGTGTACGCACGCACACACGTGTCTGCGCATGCATGTATGTGCATACACATCTAGAGCATACTAGCTATTTTTCGGCGCCAGAAACTCGCCGTCGCCCCTTCTCCTGTTAGTAAAAACAGTTCCGCCATGTGAAGGCCAGGAGTTGGACTTTTGCTGCAGAGGTTTTGTATTCACGAGCCATTTGGGTATTTAAGCAATGTTGGGCGCTCACCCCAACACTGCGCCCCGGCTACATACAGCGACATTTGGAACCACATTACTACTATAATAAGGTAACCTTGTCCCAAGTTACATTACTACTATAATAAAGTACCATTGTCCCTGCATTACTACTATAATAAATTACCCTTGTCACAAGTTACATTGCTACTACTATAATAAATTACCCTTGTCACAAGTTACATTGCTACTACTATAATAAATTAACCTTGTCACAAGTTACATTGCTACTACTATAATAAATTACCCATGTCCCATTAGTTACATTACTACTATAATAAATTACCCTAGTCTGTCCATGGTATTCTTTGCATTTTCCTCAGAAACCACATTTCTGCAGCCATCAGATGTTTTTCAGCTTGACTGCTCATTGTCCAAGCTTCACATCCATACAAAAGAACTGGCTCTATGTAGCACCTCAACACTCTTTTTCTCGTTTCAATTGACATCTTTTTATTGGTCAGAATGATGTTCATCTTGCTAAAGGCTACTTTTGCTATGGCGATTCTTGTTCTAATCTCTTCAAGGCATCTCCCACAAGATGTTATGACTGTTCCGAGACAATTGTACCGATTCACTTGTTGAAAAATATTCCCGTTTACTTGTACATTACATTGTGGTATTTCGTTCTTCCTAGTGACGACCATAATCTGTGTCTTTTTACAGTTTAATTTTAATCTCTGTTGCTCATTGTGTGCAACAACCGCATCTACTAATTGTTGCAGATCCTGCTCATTGTCTGCAATCAATACTGTATCATCTGCATATCTAATGCTATTGATGTTTCGCCCTCCAATGCTGATTCCATTTATATCTTCTACTTTTCTGAAAATATGTTCACTGTATAGGGAAAAAGGATCTGGTGATATTACACATACCTGCCTAACACCTCTCTTAATAGGCTGATATTGTCCCACTTCATTATCATTCCTTATGGCAGCTTGTTGTTTCCAATATATGTTTTTTTATAAGTCTAATGTCTCTCCCATCAATTATGAATAAAGTTTGGTGGAACTGCGGTAAAGCTGTGAAAGTGTAAACAATATAAAATGACATAAAGTAGTGCAGCTTTACATAACAGAGTTAAGACACATACAGGACGTTGCGGCGATTAGCCTTCATCAGCAAACAAACACATTCACAACCACAACATACAGTCAAGGAGATCTCCTGTGACTACATCAGAAGGTGACGACAGGACGAGAAGAACAAAAGCATGAAAAAATGGAAGCAATGAAAATAAAATGAGAATTGAAAAAAAAAAATGGTAATTGAAAACAATTTTAGTTGAAGAAAATGTTTAATTAAAACAAATGTTAATAGAGAAAATGTTCATACTCACCTCACAGTTCGGATCTGTAAGCAACTGAGAAAATCTCCGATGTATTCTTATACCCGGTGCTAGGTGTTGCGGTTCAGTGAGCACATAGAAGGAAGGGTGCGGGGCAGGAGCACGGTAACTGGTCTGGTAAGGGTATCTGAGCAATCACAGTGGATGTACTAGCGAAGCATGAGGCGAGCAAGATTGATGGTGGTACTAACCAAAACCCCATTGTGTGCTCCTATATGTTATTACTACCATGTTGACATGTCTAACTCTATCAAGTCTTTCTGTAGTCAATATACCAAAGATGTATATTTTTGTTTACTTCTATAGAACGTTCAATATACACAGCATATACACAGCATTTACTGTACCTTTTCCTTCTACAAACTCACATTGTTCTTCCCCTATTTCATGTTGTATTTTCTTCCTCAATCTTTGTATGATAATTCATAGAAAAATCTTTGTGATGTGACTCATTATACTAATTGATCTATGTGATCACATTCCAAGGCTCCTGATTTCTTAGGGATTGCAATAAATTCAGAATTACATAATTCAGAAGGTATATGTCCGGTATCATGTAATGAGTTCAGCAGTCTGGTGACTTGATCTATTACATATTCTTCTAAATCTTTAATCATTTCTGTTGTGATATTATCTGAACCGGGGGCGTTGCCAGCTTTCATATGTTAAAGAACATTTCGAACCTCTATCTCAGAGGAAGGCTAACCTCATTTAAAAAAATGCCCGCCGGAAGTCGGAAGTGTCGTCCTACGGGTGGCAAACTAAAAATTGACACTACGCAATTACGTACGAGTGAAATGTCTCGTCCGAATGTCTCTCGTGCTAGGAACAGCTCTGACTACCTAGTTTCCGAATGCCGCTCTTTTCGGAACAGCTCTGACTAGATAGTTTTCCGAATGTCTGTCGTGCCTGGAACAGCTCTGACGGGCGCAACGACAAGCACATATCCGAAAACTCGCTGAGTGGATACCGTCTGCAAACCTGTCTGGTTTGTGCGGGAATGGCCCGGGGCAAACGAAATGACCAATATATTGAAGTGAGGATTTAAAGCAGCCATGAGCAGGACTTGACGATTCCCTCGGTAAACCCAGCACCAGGGCGCTATGTGTCGGCCCTGCAACTATGGAAGCAACCTTGGATTGCGGAAAATGCAATGGACTGTCCCTTCCTTCCTTTGAGGGAAGACCGTTGTCTTCGACCGTTCCAACTTTGCCAGCTGGGTTGTAGATGGCACCACAAAAGTGAGTCTCCCAGGAATGCTACCTGGTCAAAAAAGCACGCTGTAGTCGGATGTGTTGGCCTACGGGTTTCGGCCCAAGGGCGCATAAAAGACACACCGCAATCACATCTGAAAAAACACTCCGGATGAACGAAAAGAAGAAGAAGAAGAAAGAACCTCTATCTTCAAAATTGGCGGTCGTTCATTATTAAATCGAATATCATACTGTTCATCTCTGTTATCATCATAAAGGTTTTTCACATAGTCTGACCATACATGTAGAATCTGATCTTTTTTATATTATGATTTTGCCATACTTAGTTTGTAGACAGACTGCTGATGTCCTTGTTCTTTTATTAGTAAGTTCCTGAATTCTTTTGTGCGCTAATTTGGTATTTTGACTTTTGTATTGTTTTTCAATTTCTAAGCAATTTTTCTCAAGCCAAGATTCTTTTGCCTCCTTACATAATATTCTGACTTGTCTGTGAATTTCTTCATATTTGGCAGAATTATTTTTGTTGAGTCTTGTTGTTTCCATTAGTTGTAAAATTTCTTCAGTCATCCATTTCTTACGACTCACCTTTTTTAATTTTGGAATAGTTGTTTCTGCAGCCAAACTGATTGAATTCTTCAACGTTTCCCATTGATCATCCACATCCTGGAATAGGATCTCTAGATCAGACAATATATCAAATCTGTTCTGTACTTCTATGTTGAATTTGTTTTGTATTTCCTTGTCGTTACTCAATGTACACAAATCATATTTAGTGTTTCTTGTTTTATATTTGACTTTGTTTAACTTTATCCTCAATGCTCCTGTAAGTAATCTGTGGTCACTATAACAATCAGTACTGGGAACTGTTTTTGCTTTGATAGCGCATTTCTAAATCTTCTGCTAATCAAAATGTAATCAATTTGGTTTCTAATCCTGCTATCACAGTGATTCTCAACCTTTTTTGGCCCGTGCCCCCCCCCCCCCCTTCACCATATTTTCAGAACGTCATTTCCCCACCCCCTTTCGTATTACCGACCTAAATATTTGGCCCGTTCCCCCTTCACCATATTTTCAGAACGTCATTCCCCCCCCCCCTCCTTTCGTATTTCCTACCTAAAAATCCATCCCCCGCCCCTCCACAGTATACGTAATAATGGAAGCTAAATTTAATAGCACATACTAAAACAAGTCTAGACGTCCACATAAAACGTGATTTGTGGGTCTACTTACTTTATAAAATGAATTTTAGAAGGAGTGAGACGTACAGAACCGTACAGTATGAAGGGAAAACAATATCAAGTAATCGGTTCTTGTATTAACGCGATCTTGAAATAATCTTCATCCCCCCCCCCTCCCTGAAAACCCTAAAATTCCCCCCTGAGGGGAGGGGGACGGAATTCCCCACCGGTTGAGAACCACTGCTCTAAACAGCTTGTGGCTTTCATTTGCCTTTTGTAGGACTTGCTCATTTGTTTTTCTGTCTGTCCATGGATTCGCTTTACCCTCAGAAACGACATTTCCACTGCCATTAGATGTTTTTCAGCTTGTCTGCTCAACGTCCACATTCCACATCCATACAACAGTACAAGTTCTATGTAGCACTTCAACAATCTTTTTCTCTCGTTGCATTTGACATCTTTTTATTAGTCAGTATGTTTTCTAGTTTGCAAAAGGCGACCTGTGCCTTAGCGATTCTTGTTCTAATTTCTTCAAGGCAGCCTACTCCGTGGCGAAGTGGTTACGGCCGCAGTTTTTAATTCCGCATACCTACGTTCGAAACATAGCAGCGGACGATTTGGCAGCAAACCGTCTTGCATTGGTTTTTTACGAAATGGTATTGGTGACGTTCGTTCAGAAAGCAACGGCAAACTACTGAACATAAACTTGCCAAGAGATCACAACAGACAAATTACTGGTGTTGACTGTGACTTCCTGTAAAGGATATGCAACAAACTTAAAACCTCTCATCAGCTGTCATGACTGTTCCGAGAGAGTTGCACCGATTCACTTTCAAATACAGTTGAAAACCCCTGTGCGAACGAATAGTCCAAAGGGAGGTAAAGAGTAGTTGCGGCAATAATCGTCCGCGCTGTGAAACAGTACAACCACCACAGAAAGAAGACAATGGAAGGGGGAGTTTCGGATGTGAAAAATGATACCACGATAATGATCGGGTGTCTGGGAGGAATAGTATGTATGGGCAGGCTGGTGTATGTGAGTGTATGTAGGTGAGTGTATGTGATTTTATGTATACGTGAGTTTGAGTTAGATGTCATGGGGTTGAGTTTAAGAGAGTTTATGTGTATCTGTGTGCGTGGTTTGGTGGGTTGAGGATATGTGTATATCAGCTACTGTTTCCTTTTACAGCGGAGACTGTACTCGGGCTATGACGCTGATGATCTTTGTGGAGAGTTAACAATATAAACGAATCCGAAGTAATGCATCTTTACAGAACACAATTACGGAAAAATTAGGGCGTTGCGGCGACTAGCCTTCATCAGCAAACAAATACATACAACGCAATATACACTACTGTGACTACACTAGGACATAATAACCGTACGAGAAGACTGGAAAGATTAAAGAAAAAATAGCACAAAGAAAAGAACATGAAAATGTGGAAACATTGTGCTACTTGCGATGGGAATTCAAATGAAAACCTCAATTATTATTATTATTATTATTATTATTATTATTATTATTATTATTATTATTATTATTATTATTATTATTTGATGAATATATTCTAAAAGAGTAAAGAAGAAATGTATCAGTTTTCGATGTAGTCACCACTGCGTTCAATGCAAGTCCTCCAGGGCTGAAAAAGTGCTTGGATTCATGTAGAAAACAATTCTCATGGCTGTGTGTTTAACCACTCATGCACCACCTGCTGTTTCTCTTCAGCGGGCCGAAAAGTTTTGACACTTCCTACTCCACTCATGCATTTGATGGACTAATAGGCATGCATCACCATACTGAGCCTTCATTCGCCGATGAATTTCTACAGGTTTCATCCATTCCGTGATTTAAAAAAAAAAAAAAACGGATACCAGTACGCTGCTTCTCTTTAGTGCATGTCAAAAGTGGGGCGGCCATCTTTAAATTGTCCTAATGATATCACCGACCGTGTTCGTCTGCACCATGATGTCACGTGCCGAACCCTCTTGACATCCTTAACAAGAATAAAGACAGGTTACAAGATAATGGCGTGGTTATTGTAATATCTGTCACACTTTTAAGGTTTTGATGTGAAGCCACCCCCCCTCCCCCCCCCTCTCCACCTTCCGTTCGTATCTCTGAATCCCATGTTGTAATACCAACATGAATCCTGACGTTGATACTCTTATATAGACAGCTGTAATGGTATGTTGTGAAACTGAAACACGGGTTTTAAAAAGTCGATTAAAAGTCGACAGGGTCGACTTCATTACACTGGGTTTTATCCAATGTGGCTCAGTCTCTTTCAGCAACGCGGAAAGAGTCGCACAAAGCATGAACTCCGTAGCTCAAGCGACGACCCTCAGGAGTCTCCGAAAAATGCATTCGTGAACCAAAGGATGCGGCCCGGAATCGAACCCACAACCTTCGGAGCCCGAGCAGACGGCTTGACCACTTCGCCACGGAGACTCCAGTGCGGAAACACGGGTAGGGGATGGTAACGGTCCAGTGAAGATTCCAGGTTAATGTCTGGTGCAGACTGGGAGGAAGGTAAGGTGGGAAGCAATGGAGATATGATGGTGGGCCGAGAGTGAAAATTACGAAGGTGGATGTCCATACAATGCATGAGTGAGTTCCAGCAAAAAGAGCTATGATGTGTGCAACTATGTATGATAGTGATGATAATGAAACACATTCACGGTGCTCTTTTATGTGTGTACTAAGGGTATACTCAAATCTGAGTGCACTTACGTGTGTGAGCGCATATACAAATTTACAAGCACACACACCAACAAACATTCACACAACCATATACATGCATATGTATATGATATAGTTGAGAAAGGAGGAAGAGAGAACCGCAAAGAAATAGCCATAACAGCAAAATCATGAGTGTATTACATCCACAACGAATTAGGAAAACTTGGAAACAACACAGATCTGGTTCCTGAGACGAATGTTATGAATACCTTGACTGCCAGAGTAACTAACGACGATTGTCTGGAAGAGGATAATGAAACTAGACCATTATATACAACTATAGGAAAGGGGCCGGTCTCCCTGGCCTGGTGTTTGCGACTTTCTCCGTAATCCCGTATACTCTCGTGAGTAACGTGACGACGGCGAGAATCGGTAGCGGTTCTAACCGCGTCGGTAACTTACGAGGTATGTGAGCTAGTCGCTCAGAAATCAATGGCAAACTAATGGGTGTAATCTTGCCAAGAAATCAACAATCAGCTGAAAGATGCTGATGTTGACAGCGATGTCCTGTAAAGGATATGCAACATAGGAAAGGGACAACTAAAGATCGGTGGTTAAAAAGGCAGATTGTGATTATGATTACCTCCACGTGGGCCAAATGAGCACACCGTGTAAATAACAAATGTATTGCCAGATTTCTTCAGTATGTACTGACTAAATGTAGAAAGTACATTCACGCGGGACATGTTGTTTGCTGGATCATCATCCTCAAGTGCCTTGCCGATGGCATGATCGATTATGCTTTTCCACATCTTACGATCACCAGCAGCTTTCATTAATTCGTGTGTTGACGCCATTCCGTGCCATAAAAAAGGTTTTCAATAATCTTTTGTCACGGTCTTCCTCTATCTTTCTTTCCAATTGCCACATTATGTTTCAATTTTCAATATTCTCATGATGTAGCCATAAATTATTATTGCCTCATTTTGATGTTTGTGATAAGTTGTCTTTCTGTTTTAACCTCTTTCAAAACATCTAGACTGCTCATTTGGGCTGTCCGATGAATTTTAAAAGGGGTGAAAAATACCCAATGGGGCTGGAAATGTTATTTCTGAAGAAAATGCAAAGAATGTCTTGGACTGACAGAAGACAAGAATAAGAATATCTTACAAGAAACAGGCTAAAAACGGTAAACTTCTCAGAGAAATTAGACGTGAACATTCAAGACATTTGGATGCGATATTAGAGACATAAATTTGACAAATATTTGCTTCTAGACTCGGAGAGGGGAAGGGGAGCTCTGCTGGAGATGGCACTTCAGCACAGGATCGGGAGAAAGGTCTCGAGGCCAACTTCACTTCTATTGATTACCTGAACGCCAGTACGTTAGATGTCAGGGTGGGAACTCACATTCTTCCACTGCATACACAACCAACCAACCAAACAGTCAGCTAACCATCCAATCAATCAATCAAGCAACCATTGTGTGAGTTATTGTTGTCAGCCATGCATTATGCTGGAGCTTGGGATCCATAAGAACAAATGCATCCGATGTGCTAGAATGCGATGCCATCCGTGGAGAGCACGCGCGCGCGCACACACACACACACACTCACACTCAGACAATGAATAGCACCTCACTGGTTGCTACAAATAGTAGTAGCTATTGTTGGATCTTTTACTTTATAAACACACACACACACACATACATATATATATATATAGATATAAAACCTCCGGTACGAACCCTACGCCGGCTTTAAGCTGGACTAAAACGTTCGGAAAGCAATGACAAACTACTGGACATACAATTGTCTAGCTAGATAACTTGGGATTGTCCTCAACGTCCTGCTAAGGTCACAATATACGATAATTATAAATGTATGTGTGTGTGTGTGTGTGTGTCTATACAGGAAGCCAAGCCGATTACATGTGTGTATGTGTGTGTGTGATATAATATAGCATAATATAAATTATAATATATACTATATATAACTAAATCAAAATGCCCAACTAAAATCTTTCTTTGAAAAGACGTTCCAACCACAACTTTCATTTTCTTTTTTTTTTTGTTTTTGCAGCAGCAGCAGCAGTACTTTGGATCAGATTACCTCCACAGTATTCAGGGAACACATTTTAGGATAAAAATATGCAGGAGACCACAACAAAATCATGACACGCAAACTTGTAGCACTGTACAGCGACCCTGCTCGACAAATCCACGATGAGATAGTTGGACCAGCCGGTGATTTTACATTCGTTCTCATTTCAATTGTCGACTAAGTCCCAACGACCATTTTCACTACCGGATGCTTTCACCGGAGGTCATGTGACCAGCAGATCGATCAACAGACGAGAACGAGGCTGCGCCACCGGATGCGTGTCACATTGCCACGCGCCACTGGTTCCGGCTTGAGCGCCAACGGGCGGGAGCTGTGCCAGTTCTGGCGGCGCCAGTTCTGTATTGGTCTTCTGCACGCACCCAGTCCGTCAATCAAAATTGATCCGTTAGTAAAGTGTAGAAGATAGTCAAATTCCTTCTTTTTAAAGTATCAGGTGGCACATAGTTTCTCGTCGTCTTCGTGGTCCTTGAGGTCGTCTTCCTCATCTTTAGTTCTTTCTAACGAACTGCGTCAGACTAAGTTATGAACCTCTTTAATTTAGACTCCAAAGGGTAATGAGAATAAATCAAGCAAGTTATAAATCAAAAATACACGGAGAAAAGAATTAGAAATAGAAATAAATAATATGGGACATTTAAATATTGAGCACAACCCACCACTGGCAACGCTATCGTATTCCGGTGCAAACCTGAGGCCTATCCACGTCAGTTGGAAGCAAAGGCCTTAGGTTCGCACCGGAATACGATAGCTTTGCCAGTGGTGGGTTGTGCTCAATATTTAAATCTCAAATCCAGGAGAAAACCAAATAAATCAATATGGAAAATGCATTGGTGGAGCTGCATGACATAGCTAAGCTTAGAAGATCTTGGAGTAAGTTGGCTGAGGGCATACGTCGCAATGGGAGATAAACAGCAAAAGAAGAAGAAGAATTCAGACATCAGCATGCATTTGTGTAAGGTTTACTGCCTCTTGATAGATTCCAACTAAGGTATAGGGATACTCATGGGGTAACTGTTTATGGTTCATGAGTCACGGGGCAGAAGTCGAAATGCACGAAATTGGACTGCAGACATTGAAGACACATCTGGCACGAGGAAGAAGGACTAGAACAAGATGGAGACATTGAAGACACATATGGCATGAGGAAGAAGAGCTAGAACAAGATCGAGACATTGAAGACACATATGGCATGAGGAAGGGGGACTAGAACAAGATGGAGACATTGAAGACACATATGGCATGAGGAAGAAGAGCTAGAACAAGATCGAGACATTGAAGACACATATGGCATGAGGAAGGGGGACTAGAGCAAGATGGAGACATTGAAGACACATATTTCATGAGGAAGGGGGACTATAACAAGATGGAGACATTGAAGACACATATGTCATGAGGAAGCGCGACTAGAACAAGATCGAGACATTTAAGACACATCTGGCACGGGGGTGGGGGGGGGGGCTAGAACAAGAATCGTTTCGGCTTGTCGTAGTGAGAGCGGCGATCTGACCAGAAATTGTTATACGATGATAAGTAAGCAACTGCAGTAAACTTATAGAATGACATGTAAGGAAACACAGATCGTGGTCGTCTCCAAGAATAAACAGAAATGTCACAATGTAACATCTAAATTTTTTAATTTTTTTTTTTTTGCGCTCGCTCGCTCGCTTTGAACCTAAGCGTAGTCCATACACACTATTTATAGTAGTTTCTTCTTCTTCTTTCGTTCGCCTGAAATATGTTTATAACTGCAATGTTGTCTCTTGTATGAATCTAATAGTCTTTTTTTTTAGTTCACTCAGCGGTCCATTGCGTTTATCTTCCACTGTTGTCTCTCTAGGCCAGAAGGTTCGCCTGGATATGTTGTAGTTTGGGCAATCCTGGAGTATGTCCTCTGCTGTCTGCGACGCCAAACCACATGTGCACATGGCTGAGTCACCAATCTTGAATTTTGTATACATGTGGTTTCGTAATCTATTTTGTCCTTTTCTGAGACGCAGAATAATGACTTGTCCCCCGCCCTACACTGCAAGGTACTATATAGGCAGTAGATGACAGATGACAGACCGCCCCCCCCCCCTGCTCGAAACTGCAAGGTACTATAGGCAGTAGATGACAGATGACAGGACCCCCCCCCCCCTGCCCGAAACTGCAAGGTACTATAGGCAGTAGATGACAGATGACAGGACCCCCCCCCCTGCCCGAAACTGCAAGGTACTATAGGCAGTAGATGACAGATGACAGGACCCCCCCCCCCTGCCCTACACTGCAAGGTACTATAGGCATTAGATGACAGATGACAGGACCCCCCCCCCCCCCCGCCCTACACTGCAAGGTACTATAGGCAGTAGATGACAGATGACAGACCCCCCCCCCCACCCCGCCCTACACTGCAAGGTACTATAGGCAGTAAATGACAGATGACAGACCCTCCCCACCCCGCCCTACACTGCAAGGTACTATAGGCAGTAGATGACAGATGACAGACCCCCCACCCCATCCTACACTGCAAGGTACTATAGGCAGTAGATGACAGATGACAGACCCCACCCCGCCCTACACTGCAAGGTACTATAGGCATTAGATGACAGATGACAGACCCCCACCCCGCCCTACACTACAAGGTACTATAGGCATTAGATGACAGATGGCAGACCCCCCCCCACCCGCCCTACACTGCAAGGTACTATATAGGCAGTAGATGACAGATGACAGGACCCCCCCCCCACCCCGCCCTACACTGCAAGGTACTATAGGCAGTAGATGACAGATGACAGACCCCCACCCCGCCCTACACTACAAGGTACTATAGGCATTAGATGACAGATGGCAGACCCCCCCCCCACCCGCCCTACACTGCAAGGTACTATATAGCCAGTAGATGACAGATGACAGGACCCCCCCCCCACCCCGCCCTACACTGCAAGGTACTATAGGCAGTAGATGACAGATGACAGGACCCTCCCCACCCCGCCCTACACTGCAAGGTACTATATAGGCAGTAGATGACAGATGACAGACCCTCCTCCCCTGCCCGAAACTGCAAGTTACTATAGGCAGTAGATGACAGATGACAGGACCCCCCCCCCCCCCCCGCCCTACACTGCAAGGTACTATAGGCAGTAGATGACAGATGACAGACCCCCCCCCACCCCGCCCTACACTGCAAGGTACTATAGGCAGTAAATGACAGATGACAGACCCTCCCCACCCCGCCCTACACTGCAAGGTACTATAGGCAGTAGATGACAGATGACAGACCCCCCACCCCATCCTACACTGCAAGGTACTATAGGCAGTAGATGACAGATGACAGACCCCACCCCGCCCTACACTGCAAGGTACTATAGGCATTAGATGACAGATGACAGACCCCCACCCCGCCCTACACTGCAAGGTACTATAGGCATTAGATGACAGATGGCAGACCCCCCCCCCCCCCCCACCCGCCCTACACTGCAAGGTACTATATAGGCAGTAGATGACAGATGACAGGACCCCCCCCCCCACCCCGCCCTACACTGCAAGGTACTATAGGCAGTAGATGACAGATGACAGACCCCCACCCCGCCCTACACTACAAGGTACTATAGGCATTAGATGACAGACGGCAGACCCCCCCCCCACCCGCCCTACACTGCAAGGTACTATATAGGCAGTAGATGACAGATGACAGGACCCCCCCCCCACCCCGCCCTACACTGCAAGGTACTATAGGCAGTAGATGACAGATGACAGGACCCTCCCCACCCCGCCCTACACTGCAAGGTACTATATAGGCAGTAGATGACAGATGACAGACCCTCCTCCCCTGCCCGAAACTGCAAGTTACTATAGGCAGTAGATGACAGATGACAGGACCCCCCCCCCCCGGCCCTACACTGCAAGGTACTATAGACATTAGATGACAGATGACAGGACCCCCCCCCCCGCCCTACACTGCAAGGTACTATAGGCAGTAGATGACAGACCCCCCCCCCCACCCCGCCCTACACTGCAAGGTACTATAGGCAGTAGATTACAGATGACAGACCCCCCCCCCCCCCCACCCCGCCCTACACTGCAAGGTACTATAGGCAGTAGATGACAGATGACAGACCCCCCACCCCGTCCTACACTGCAAGGTATTATAGGCAGTAGATGACAGATGACAGACCCCCACCCCGCCCTACACTACAAGGTACTATAGGCATTAGATGACAGATGACAGACCCCCACTCCGCCCTACACTGCAAGGTACTATAGGCATTAGATGACAGATGACAGACCCCCCACCCCGCCCTACACTGCAAGGTACTATATAGGCAGTAGATGACAGATGACAGGACCCCCCACCCCGCCCTACACTGCAAGGTACTATAGGCAGTAGATGACAGATGACAGGACCCCCCCCCACCCCGTCCTACTCTGTAAGGTACTATAGGCACTAGATGACAGACCCCCCCCCCCCCCACCCCGCCCTACACTGCAAGGTACTATAGGCAGTAGATGACAGATGACAGACCCCCCCCCCCACCCCGCCCTACACTGCAAGGTACTATATAGGCATTAGATGACAGATGACAGACCCCCCCCCCACCCCACCCTACACTGCAAGGTACCATATAGGCAGTAGATGACAGATGACAGACCCCCCACCCCGCCCTACACTGCAAGGTACTATATAGGCACTAGATGACAGATAACAGACACCCCCCCCCCCCCCGACTTACACTGCGAGGTACTATTAGCAGTAGATGACAGATGACAGTATGTCATTGCCGGCGCCGTGGTGAACGGGTTACGAAACACAGCTGCGGACGATTTGGAAGCAGACCGCCTTGCGTTAGATTTAATACAATTATATGAGTGCCGGCCGTTCAGAAAGCAATGGCAAATTAGTTAACGTAAACTTGCCAAGAAATCACAAACAGCCAAAAGATGCTGGGATTGACTGCGAGGTCCTATGAAGGCTATGCAACTAAGTAGTCTGTCATTGCTTTCTGAACAAGAAGTCATCGGGCTGATCCCGCTACCCAATCATCAGAGAACCAGAAGTTTAAAAGCTAAAGTGCTGTTAACCTTCCGGCCACGGCGACCGCTAGTCCTTACATACGCTAGCTTGACAAAGACACCCGGGATAAAATGCCTTTCCCAAAATGATCGCCATCTCAAGTCTCCCAGACATGCGCACCAGCCGTCGTTAGTACTCTAGCTAGGGGCTACGTAATTTATTATGAAACGAGACACCCCTCCTGTCTTTCCCGCCGCTGTATTCTCTTGGCGTTCGCGCGCCGCCTGCAAGACTTTGCCCAAAAGGTTCCATTAATTTGGAAATGAACCGCTTTCCAGAATTAATCTAACTGTCATTTCTGTGGATCATGATCATTCGGTGTCGGTTTCTTCACCTCGGCCTGCCTGCATGCCGTTAATGAAAAGGCAGGAGTTGAGTTCCGTGAAATGAAATCCCATTGGTCAATTACTACGTCTTTCCGTTCGGCAACAGTCCCTGTACACGCTCCTGGCTTGTAGTTACGAACTTTGGCCACGTGTAACTAAAATCCTGTGGACATTTCCTAATCCCAGATTGCCACGTGACATTTCTTACACAGCTCATTATCTAAGACTTTAATTTCAATTTGAAGCCGTTGTTTTTCTGTTTAATGTTAATTAATAGGTCATGTCATGTCAGATTTGTATAGACAGGCGGGCAGATAAACAGACAGACAAACAGGCAGACAGACAGACGGGCGGACGGACGGACCGACCGACCGACTGACCGACTGATCGATCAGGTTTACATCTTTTAGGCAGATTCCGTCCAAGGTCACGTGCCCTATCAACAAGTTCCTAGATTTACTTTTCCTAATAATTTTGCCAGCGTGGCGGCTTTACGACCTACTCTTTACGATTTCTAACTGCCGATTTTTAACTGGGATTTTTAACTTGCATACTTGCACATGGGACTTCCTATTTTTCTCCTTTAGTCGAGAAAGTTACGTTTCCGAACTCAATACCCAATAGTTGTGGGTGATGTGTGGTATCATCAGATACCAATGATTCGTGCAAAAATCCCAAGCCCTTTGCAGGGATCGAAGCCCGAACCTTCTGAATCTATGGCAGACACCATATCCTCTCAGCTATTGCTGATACAACTAGTACACACTCTACATATTTGTCTCAGACAAACAGTCACTCTCTAGATATAGGGTGTATTTTTAATGATTGAACAGTGTTTGAAAATATTGCCGGTCCAAGTTTTGTATTCACTCTCTGTAAAGTTCATGCAACATAATAGGTAAATACAAAACTTGGACCGACAATATTTTCAAACACTGCACAGTCATTAATAATACACCCTGTATTTTACAAACATATTTCCAGTATCTCTGTGCTTACTGTCCGTACAGGGGTGTTTGGGAAGCACCCAGATCTAGCCTAGCGAAACCCTGTGATCATTACGTACGTGAGACATAGTGACATAAGAGGCATCCTGAAACTATCTATCTATCTATCTATCTATCTATCTATCTATCTATCTATCTATCTATCTATCTATCTATCTATCTATCTATCTACCTACCTACCTACCTACCTACCTACCTACCTATCTATCTATCTATCTACCTACCTACCTATCTATCTATCTATCTATCGATGCACAAATGCATGCCAAAGTCGGACACACTGACCGCTTAGGCGCATAACTCGATGTGATGACGTCTCTCGAAAGAGGAACGAAGAAGAGGAGGAAGAATAAGCTGTATCAAAACACAAGAACGTGCTTTACGTGATCGTTTCGACAATGTGCACATGTACAGATGAAAGGAACAAGTTCTGCGGGATTGTACAATGTACAGCTACGAGGATAAGTCAATAAGTAAGTCACAAATGGCTGTAGAATAATAACTAAATATGATAACAACTTGAGACCAGTTTATTTGTATACATATATTGTCCATTTATTTCCCAACATAATTTCCACCAACATTGTTGCACTTATCCAATCGTTTTATCAGTCCTCCCAAACCCGCTGCATAGAACTGCGTGCTTTGTGTTCTTCTTCTTCTTCCTCTTCTGCGTTCATCCGGAGTTTTTTTTTTTTCGGATGTGACTACATTGTGCCTGTTTACAGCAGAGCTGCGTTCTTGCGCCGTTAGGCCGACACATCCGACTTCTGCGAGCATTTGTTGACCGGGTTAGCCTTCCCGGGCTTTGTGTTCTAAACCACGTTTTCACTTCATATTCAACAACTTCGGCGTTATTTGCGAAATGCCTCCCGCCAAGGTAGGTTGTCAGTGTTTATGCCGACAAATGTTTGTCCCGTAAAGCGGTGCATAGATGGGTAGAAAACGTTACGAGGGCGAGTCAATAAGTGAGTCACACAATTCTATGGGATGGCAGGTAAATGAAAACAAAGCATGCAGTTCTATGCAGCCGGTTTGGGATTACTGATAAAACGATGGGATATGTGCATTAATGTTGGTGGAAATTATGTTGAGAAATAAAGGGACAATGTATGTATTTTTTTAAAAAAACACTGGTTTCAAGTTGTTATCATATTTAATTATTTTTCTACAGCCATTTGTGACTTATTAACTTACCCTCGTAGTTAGACAGATATACTGGCCCTCTCAAATATTATAGACTTTAAGCTGTATTGCATGGTCGAGACAGGAACACGGAGCTGATCTACGACTCTGGTGATTAAGTGAGATGGCAAAACATTACCGCCCACGCTTATCGGCATGGCACATGATGGATGGACGGAAGAGACCTGTCATTCTCAACAGCTTTCATAGAAGATGCCTCACTGATAATTGCTGTTAAAACATTATGATTTCTTTACTTTTAAAGAAGTTAACTATACTTTGGAAGTGGCCATTGCAGATGTCAGATTTCTTGAGCATGGACTGGCCAACTGTAATGTGGTAGAGAACATATTACGCGTTGGTTGGGACTAAAGTGGAATAGCCAACAAAGAGGTCGTCACGAGACAAAGACGCAGGATGAGAAAGAAGTAGAAGAATGACAAGATAATGAGAGGGAGAAGAAAGGGGGGGGGGGGGGACAGAAGAGAAGAAAAGGGGAAGACTGTGGGAGGTAGAAGACGAATAGTAGGAAGAGGAGGCACAAGAAGAAGAAGACGTAGGATAAGGAGGAGAAGAAATAAAACGGAACAGAAGGAGGCGAAGAAGAATAAGGAGGAGGAGTAGGAATAAGAGAAAAGAAAATAAAGGAAGAAGAAGAATAGGAGGAGAAGGAAAAGAAGGAGAAGATGAAGAACGAACGAACGAACGAACGAAAATCTTTATTTTCAAAGGGTTAAGAATTGGGCACGCAGGCCCGTCTGAGAAGAAGAAATGAGAGAGGAGGAATAAGAATAAGAAGAATGAGGATAAGGAGGGTCAAGGGAGGAAGAAGAAGAAGAAGAAAAAGAAGTAGACGAAGAACAAGAAGAACAATAACCAGAAGGGAGAGGAGGAGAACAAGGAAGAGGAGAAGAAGTAGAGGAAGAATTATGACAGTTGTCCTTATCTTCATAACTAAAAACTTCAGAATTAAAATTGTCTGCAGTAAGTATAAGTAATAAACTATCTTGCGACTAAGATCGACTGCTACAAATGTTTCAAGTAGTACATCCTGATCTTTCCACTAACGTTTCAACTTAACCCTGTTTCGGCTTCTTCACAAATTTATATCATATTAAAGCGGCTGCACGTGAGCTGCCGGAGCCATGCCTTGATAAAGTACTCAGTTTTGAGTTTTCAGATTTTAAAATAGAGCCTCGACATCGTGTGAGGTATGCTCGTAAATAATGCTCCTAAACAGCCTGCCTTTCATCTTGAGTTTCTCAGTTAACAAGCCCTCGCAGGGCGCTCGGTAGGGATCCTCTATATGTCCCTGTCGTCTCTCATTTTCATCTTCCCGGTTCTGAAGGAGTTATGGGAAATGAAGAACATGGCCGAGAATGGGAGAGGATGAAGGAGTTTTCAGTTTACCTTACGTGATTACGAGAATTACGGATTCATGCGGATACAATACGGACCGTCTCAACGCTTGGTAGATATTCAAAACATGTATTTCCTTAGTGAATTTAACAGACTCAGTGCAATACAAACAGGATGTTTGGACCCAACAAAAATGAATGGCGGAAAATTGGAAATAGAGGCGTGTCACAGTTATGACTTTACAGTTGTTAATATGGTAGCAGACACGTTGTGTTATATTTCAAATTAAAGGGCGTTACATAGGGCGAATGGGTTACGGGCGCAGTTCGTAATCCCGCATACCGTGTTCAAAACACATTTGCGAGCAATTTGGCAGCAGACAGTCTTGCGTTGGGTTTTTAATAAAATGGTATGGGTGCCGATCACCCAGAAAGCAATGGCAAACTACTGAACATAAAATTGCCAAGAGATTGCAAACAGCAAAAAAGAATGCTGGGGTTGACTGCAACGTCCTGTAAAGGATATGCATTTAATTTTATTTTTTTTTTTTACGTAGGGAAAACTAATGTACATAAGTCCACTGCAGATACTGAAAGTCGCTTGAGACTACCAGACATCCTTTGGCAATTAATCATTTAATATGGCCAAAGTATGCTCGTTTCAGAGAAACGATACTGTTTACCAGCCAGAATAGCAGAATATCCTTATATTCGAAATGTTGTATAGGGTGTATTTTTAATGACTCTGGGGTTTTTGAAAATATTGCCGTTCCAAGTTTTGTATTTACCTTTTATGTTGCATGAACTCCACAGAGGGTGAAAACAAAACTTGGAACGGCAATATTTTCAAAAACCCCACAGTAATTAAAAATACACCTTGTATGTCCTTGGCAGGACTTTGCGTTCAACCACCCATTACAGGTTTATTTACCAGGCAGGTTTACATTCAGCAGTTTGCCATTGTTTCTGATTGATTGATTGATTGATTTAGGAACCGACATCACAGCATTCGGGGCATTCCCATACGCGCTCCGTTCCCATCCTCAGCAGCCAGCGAAGAGTTCCAACACCAATAGTACCAGTAGCAATCTGATTATATGTCCGTCTCGCCTTTCCTCTGAGCGTCGAGCGTCGGCCAGATCCCCTCGTCACACCTAGCTGTCTCATTCTTACCAGACCATGGTGATCCATTTGCTCCTCCGAGGTGTACACGTGCTCCCACAAGGCCGCAACCACGTCTGTCTTGTCATGCATCAATACTCCACCAAGTTTTGCCGAACCAGCCAATCTGTCCGCCTGTTCATTCCCCAGCACACCGGCATGCCCCAGATAAAAGATCCAGGTGATGCTTGCCACCCGTGACCTCCGACGCGAAGCAAGCCACTCTGCACGAAGCCTGCCTGTCCTCACCCTCCTCAGCATGCTTTCTGAGTCAGTTACAATATAACAATACATTGTTTCTGAACAAGGAGACAACACTCAAGTCCAGTTGACCGGTGTAAGGGGCGAACTTGCTAACTAATCATCAGCGTATAGGAAATTTAAGCTCAAGCGCATTAAATCTCTCTGCCGGGAAGACCTCTTATATCCGGAATACGCACAGAAAAAAGGAACTGTTCTCAGAATAAAAATCCCCCGGGAAGGTTAACCCGGTCAACAAATGCCCGCAGAAGTCGGATGTGTCGGCCTAACGGCGCAAGAACGCAGCTCTGCTGTAAACAGGCACAACGCAATCACGTCCGAAAAAAAAACTCGGGATGAACGAAGAAGAATAAAAATCAGAGGAAAGCTGTCAGAAAGAGAAGACAATAAAGACAACAATTGTAGACTGAAATTAAGCAGACAAAGTCAGAAAGAGAAGACAATAAAGACAACAATTGTAGACTGAAATCAAGCAGACAAAGTCAGAAAGAGAAGACAATAAAGACAACAATTGTAGACTGAAATCAAGCAGACAAAGTCAGAAAGAGAAGACAATAAAGACAACAATTGTAGGCTGAAATCAAGCAGACAAAGTCAGAAAGAGAAGACAATAAAGACAACAATTGTAGGCTGAAATCAAGCAGACAAAGTCAGAAAGAGAAGACAATAAAGACAACAATTGTAGACTGAAATCAAGCAGACAAAGTCAGAAAGAGAAGACAATAAAGACAACAATTGTAGACTGAAATCAAGCAGACAAAGTCAGAAAGAGAAGACAATAAAGACAACAATTGTAGGCTGAAATCAAGCAGACAAAGTCAGAAAGAGAAGACAATAAAGACAACAATTGTAGGCTGAAATCAAGCAGACAAAGTCAGAAAGAGAAGACAATAAAGACAACAATTGTAGGCTGAAATCAAGCAGACAAAGTCAGAAAGAGAAGACAATAAAGACAACAATTGTAGGCTGAAATCAAGCAGACAAAGTCAGAAAGAGAAGACAATAAAGACAACAATTGTAGGCTGAAATCAAGCAGACAAAGTCAGAAAGAGAAGACAATAAAGACAACAATTGTAGGCTGAAATCAAGCAGACAAAGTCAGAAAGAGAAGACAATAAAGACAACAATTGTAGGCTGAAATCAAGCAGACAAAGTCAGAAAGAGAAGACAATAAAGACAACAATTGTAGACTGAAATCAAGCAGACAAAGTCAGAAAGAGAAGACAACAAAGACAACAATTGTAGGCTGAAATCAAGCAGACAAAGTCAGAAAGAGAAGACAATAAAGACAACAATTGTAGGCTGAAATCAAGCAGACAAAGTCAGAAAGAGAAGACAATAAAGACAACAATTGTAGGCTGAAATCAAGCAGACAAAGTCAGAAAGAGAAGACAATAAAGACAACAATTGTAGGCTGAAATCAAGCAGACAAAGTCAGAAAGAGAAGACAATAAAGACAACAATTGTAGGCTGAAATCAAGCAGACAAAGTCAGAAAGAGAAGACAATAAAGACAACAATTGTAGGCTGAAATCAAGCAGACAAAGTCAGAAAGAGAAGACAATAAAGACAACAATTGTAGGCTGAAATCAAGCAGACAAAGTCAGAAAGAGAAGACAATAAAGACAACAATTGTAGGCTGAAATCAAGCAGACAAAGTCAGAAAGAGAAGACAATAAAGACAACAATTGTAGGCTGAAATCAAGCAGACAAAGTCAGAAAGAGAAGACAATAAAGACAACAATTGTAGGCTGAAATCAAGCAGACAAAGTCAGAAAGAGAAGACAATAAAGACAACAATTGTAGGCTGAAATCAAGCAGACAAAGTCAGAAAGAGAAGACAATAAAGACAACAATTGTAGGCTGAAATCAAGCAGACAAAGTCAGAAAGAGAAGACAATAAAGACAACAATTGTAGGCTGAAATCAAGCAGACAAAGTCAGAAAGAGAAGACAATAAAGACAACAATTGTAGACTGAAATTAAGCAGACAAAGTCAGAAAGAGAAGACAATAAAGACAACAATTTAGGCTGAAATCAAGCAGACAAAGTCAGAAAGAGAAGACAATAAAGACAACAATTGTAGGCTGAAATCAAGCAGACAAAGTCAGAAAGAGAAGACAATAAAGACAACAATTGTAGGCTGAAATCAAGCAGACAAAGTCAGAAAGAGAAGACAATAAAGACAACAATTGTAGGCTGAAATCAAGCAGACAAAGTCAGAAAGAGAAGACAATAAAGACAACAATTGTAGGCTGAAATCAAGCAGACAAAGTCAGAAAGAGAAGACAATAAAGACAACAATTGTAGACTGAAATCAAGCAGACAAAGTCAGAAAGAGAAGACAATAAAGACAACAATTGTAGGCTGAAATCAAGCAGACAAAGTCAGAAAGAGAAGACAATAAAGACAACAATTGTAGGCTGAAATCAAGCAGACAAAGTCAGAAAGAGAAGACAATAAAGACAACAATTGTAGGCTGAAATCAAGCAGACAAAGTCAGAAAGAGAAGACAATAAAGACAACAATTGTAGGCTGAAATCAAGCAGACAAAGTCAGAAAGAGAAGACAATAAAGACAACAATTGTAGGCTGAAATCAAGCAGACAAAGTCAGAAAGAGAAGACAATAAAGACAACAATTGTAGGCTGAAATCAAGCAGACAAAGTCAGAAAGAGAAGACAATAAAGACAACAATTGTAGGCTGAAATCAAGCAGACAAAGTCAGAAAGAGAAGACAATAAAGACAACAATTTTAGGCTGAAATCAAGCAGACAAAGTCAGAAAGAGAAGACAATAAAGACAACAATTGTAGGCTGAAATCAAGCAGACAAAGTCAGAAAGAGAAGACAATAAAGACAACAATTGTAGACTGAAATCAAGCAGACAAAGTCAGAAAGAGAAGACAATAAAGACAACAATTGTAGGCTGAAATCAAGCAGACAAAGTCAGAAAGAGAAGACAATAAAGACAACAATTGTAGGCTGAAATCAAGCAGACAAAGTCAGAAAGAGAAGACAATAAAGACAACAATTGTAGGCTGAAATCAAGCAGACAAAGTCAGAAAGAGAAGACAATAAAGATAACAATTGTAGGCTGAAATCAAGCAGACAAAGTCAGAAAGAGAAGACAATAAAGACAACAATTGTAGGCTGAAATCAAGCAGACAAAGTCAGAAAGAGAAGACAATAAAGACAACAATTGTAGGCTGAAATCAAGCAGACAAAGTCAGAAAGAGAAGACAATAAAGACAACAATTGTAGGCTGAAATCAAGCAGACAAAGTCAGAAAGAGAAGACAATAAAGACAACAATTGTAGGCTGAAATCAAGCAGACAAAGTCAGAAAGAGAAGACAATAAAGACAACAATTGTAGACTGAAATCAAGCAGACAAAGTCAGAAAGAGAAGACAATAAAGACAACAATTGTAGGCTGAAATCAAGCAGACAAAGTCAGAAAGAGAAGACAATAAAGACAACAATTGTAGGCTGAAATCAAGCAGACAAAGTCAGAAAGAGAAGACAATAAAGACAACAATTGTAGGCTGAAATCAAGCAGACAAAGTCAGAAAGAGAAGACAATAAAGACAACAATTGTAGGCTGAAATCAAGCAGACAAAGTCAGAAAGAGAAGACAATAAAGACAACAATTGTAGGCTGAAATCAAGCAGACAAAGTCAGAAAGAGAAGACAATAAAGACAACAATTGTAGGCTGAAATCAAGCAGACAAAGTCAGAAAGAGAAGACAATAAAGACAACAATTGTAGGCTGAAATCAAGCAGACAAAGTCAGAAAGAGAAGACAATAAAGACAACAATTGTAGGCTGAAATCAAGCAGACAAAGTCAGAAAGAGAAGACAATAAAGACAACAATTGTAGGCTGAAATCAAGCAGACAAAGTCAGAAAGAGAAGACAATAAAGACAACAATTGTAGGCTGAAATTAAGCAGACAAAGTCAGAAAGAGAAGACAATAAAGACAACAATTGTAGGCTGAAATCAAGCAGACAAAGTCAGAAAGAGAAGACAATAAAGACAACAATTGTAGGCTGAAATCAAGCAGACAAAGTCAGAAAGAGAAGACAATAAAGACAACAATTGTAGGCTGAAATCAAGCAGACAAAGTCAGAAAGAGAAGACAATAAAGACAACAATTGTAGGCTGAAATTAAGCAGACAAAGTCAGAAAGAGAAGACAATAAAGACAACAATTGTAGACTGAAATTAAGCAGACAAAGTCAGAAAGAGAAGACAATAAAGACAACAATTTAGGCTGAAATCAAGCAGACAAAGTCAGAAAGAGAAGACAATAAAGACAACAATTGTAGGCTGAAATCAAGCAGACAAAGTCAGAAAGAGAAGACAATAAAGACAACAATTGTAGGCTGAAATCAAGCAGACAAAGTCAGAAAGAGAAGACAATAAAGACAACAATTGTAGGCTGAAATCAAGCAGACAAAGTCAGAAAGAGAAGACAATAAAGACAACAATTGTAGGCTGAAATCAAGCAGACAAAGTCAGAAAGAGAAGACAATAAAGACAACAATTGTAGGCTGAAATCAAGCAGACAAAGTCAGAAAGAGAAGACAATAAAGACAACAATTGTAGGCTGAAATCAAGCAGACAAAGTCAGAAAGAGAAGACAATAAAGACAACAATTGTAGGCTGAAATCAAGCAGACAAAGTCAGAAAGAGAAGACAATAAAGACAACAATTGTAGGCTGAAATCAAGCAGACAAAGTCAGAAAGAGAAGACAATAAAGACAACAATTGTAGGCTGAAATCAAGCAGACAAAGTCAGAAAGAGAAGACAATAAAGACAACAATTGTAGGCTGAAATCAAGCAGACAAAGTCAGAAAGAGAAGACAATAAAGACAACAATTGTAGGCTGAAATCAAGCAGACAAAGTCAGAAAGAGAAGACAATAAAGACAACAATTGTAGGCTGAAATCAAGCAGACAAAGTCAGAAAGAGAAGACAATAAAGACAACAATTGTAGGCTGAAATCAAGCAGACAAAGTCAGAAAGAGAAGACAATAAAGACAACAATTGTAGGCTGAAATCAAGCAGACAAAGTCAGAAAGAGAAGACAATAAAGACAACAATTGTAGACTGAAATCAAGCAGACAAAGTCAGAAAGAGAAGACAATAAAGACAACAATTGTAGACTGAAATCAAGCAGACAAAGTCAGAAAGAGAAGACAATAAAGACAACAATTGTAGGCTGAAATCAAGCAGACAAAGTCAGAAAGAGAAGACAATAAAGACAACAATTGTAGGCTGAAATCAAGCAGACAAAGTCAGAAAGAGAAGACAATAAAGACAACAATTGTAGGCTGAAATTAAGCAGACAAAGTCAGAAAGAGAAGACAATAAAGACAACAATTGTAGGCTGAAATCAAGCAGACAAAGTCAGAAAGAGAAGACAATAAAGACAACAATTGTAGGCTGAAATCAAGCAGACAAAGTCAGAAAGAGAAGACAATAAAGACAACAATTGTAGGCTGAAATCAAGCAGACAAAGTCAGAAAGAGAAGACAATAAAGACAACAATTGTAGGCTGAAATCAAGCAGACAAAGTCAGAAAGAGAAGACAATAAAGACAACAATTGTAGGCTGAAATCAAGCAGACAAAGTCAGAAAGAGAAGACAATAAAGACAACAATTGTAGGCTGAAATCAAGCAGACAAAGTCAGAAAGAGAAGACAATAAAGACAACAATTGTAGGCTGAAATCAAGCAGACAAAGTCAGAAAGAGAAGACAATAAAGACAACAATTGTAGGCTGAAATCAAGCAGACAAAGTCAGAAAGAGAAGACAATAAAGACAACAATTGTAGGCTGAAATCAAGCAGACAAAGTCAGAAAGAGAAGACAATAAAGACAACAATTGTAGGCTGAAATCAAGCAGACAAAGTCAGAAAGAGAAGACAATAAAGACAACAATTGTAGGCTGAAATTAAGCAGACAAAGTCAGAAAGAGAAGACAATAAAGACAACAATTGTAGGCTGAAATCAAGCAGACAAAGTCAGAAAGAGAAGACAATAAAGACAACAATTGTAGGTTGAAATTAAGCAGACAAAGTCAGAAAGAGAAGACAATAAAGACAACAATTGTAGGCTGAAATTAAGCAGACAAAGTCAGAAAGAGAAGACAATAAAGACAACAATTGTAGGCTGAAATTAAGCAGACAAAGTCAGAAAGAGAAGACAATAAAGACAACAATTGTAGACTGAAATTAAGCAGACAAAGTCAGAAAGAGAAGACAATAAAGACAACAATTTAGGCTGAAATCAAGCAGACAAAGTCAGAAAGAGAAGACAATAAAGACAACAATTGTAGGCTGAAATCAAGCAGACAAAGTCAGAAAGAAAGAAATGACAATAAAGACAACAATTGTAGGCAGAAATCAAGCAGACAAAGTCAGAAAGAGAAGACAATAAAGACAACAATTGTAGACTGAAATTAAGCAGACAAAGTCAGAAAGAGAAGACAATAAAGACAACAATTGTAGGCTGAAATCAAGCAGACAAAGTCAGAAAGAGAAGACAATAAAGACAACAATTGTAGGCTGAAATCAAGCAGACAAAGTCAGAAAGAGAAGACAATAAAGACAACAATTGTAGACTGAAATCAAGCAGACAAAGTCAGAAAGAGAAGACAACAAAGACAACAATTGTAGGCTGAAATCAAGCAGACAAAGTCAGAAAGAGAAGACAATAAAGACAACAATTGTAGGCTGAAATCAAGCAGACAAAGTCAGAAAGAGAAGACAATAAAGACAACAATTGTAGGCTGAAATCAAGCAGACAAAGTCAGAAAGAGAAGACAATAAAGACAACAATTGTAGACTGAAATCAAGCAGAAAAAGTCAGAAAGAGAAGACAATAAAGACAACAATTGTAGGCTGAAATCAAGCAGACAAAGTCAGAAAGAGAAGACAATAAAGACAACAATTGTAGACTGAAATCAAGCAGACAAAGTCAGAAAGAGAAGACAATAAAGACAACAATTGTAGGCTGAAATCAAGCAGACAAAGTCAGAAAGAGAAGACAATAAAGACAACAATTGTAGGCTGAAATCAAGCAGACAAAGTCAGAAAGAGAAGACAATAAAGACAACAAATGTAGGCTGAAATCAAGCAGACAAAGTCAGAAAGAGAAGACAATAAAGACAACAATTGTAGACTGAAATTAAGCAGACAAAGTCAGAAAGAGAAGACAATAAAGACAACAATTGTAGACTGAAATTAAGCAGACAAAGTCAGAAAGAGAAGACAATAAAGACAACAATTGTAGGCTGAAATCAAGCAGACAAAGTCAGAAAGAGAAGACAATAAAGACAACAATTGTAGACTGAAATCAAGCAGACAAAGTCAGAAAGAGAAGACAATAAAGACAACAATTGTAGGCTGAAATCAAGCAGACAAAGTCAGAAAGAGAAGACAATAAAGACAACAATTGTAGGCTGAAATCAAGCAGACAAAGTCAGAAAGAGAAGACAATAAAGACAACAATTGTAGACTGAAATTAAGCAGACAAAGTCAGAAAGAAAGAAATGACAATAAAGACAACAATTGTAGGCTGAAATCAAGCAGACAAAATCAGAAAGAAAGAAATGACAATAAAGACAACAATTGTAGACTGAAATCAAGCAGACAAAGTCAGAAAGAAAGAAATGACAATAAAGACAACAATTGTAGGCTGAAATCAAGCAGACAAAATCAGAAAGAAAGAAATGACAATAAAGACAACAAATGTAGGCTGAAATCAAGCAGACAAAATCAGAAAGAAAGAAATGACAATAAAGACAACAAATGTAGGCTGAAATCAAGCAGACAAAGTCAGAAAGAAAGAAATGACAATAAAGACAACAATTGTAGGCTGAAATCAAGCAGACAAAGTCAGAAAGAAAGAAATGACAATAAAGACAACAATTGTAGGCTGAAATCAAGCAGACAAAGTCAGAAAGAAAGAAATTACAATAAAGACATTAAATGTAGGCTGAAATCAAGCAGACAAAGTCAGAAAGAAAGAAATGACAATAAAGACAACAAATGTAGGCTGAAATCAAGCAGACAAAGTCAGAAAGAAAGAAATGACAATAAAGACAACAAATGTAGGCTGAAATCAAGCAGACAAAGTCAGAAAGAAAGAAATGACAATAAAGACAACAAATGTAGGCTGAAATCAAGCAGACAAAGTCAGAAAGAAAGAAATGACAATAAAGACAACAAATGTAGGCTGAAATCAAGCAGACAAAGTCAGAAAGAAAGAAATGACAATAAAGACAACAAATGTAGGCTGAAATCAAGCAGACAAAGTCAGAAAGAAAGAAATGACAATAAAGACAACAAATGTAGGCTGAAATCAAGCAGACAAAGTCAGAAAGAAAGAAATGACAATAAAGACAACAATTGTAGGCTGAAATCAAGCAGACAAAGTCAGAAAGAAAGAAATGACAATAAAGACAACAAATGTAGGCTGAAATCAAGCAGACAAAGTCAGAAAGAAAGAGAAGACAATAAAGACAACAATTGTAGGCTGAAATCAAGCAGACAAAGTCAGAAAGAAAGAAATGACAATAAAGACAACAAATGTAGGCTGAAATCAAGCAGACAAAGTCAGAAAGAAAGAAATGACAATAAAGACAACAAATGTAGGCTGAAATCAAGCAGACAAAGTCAGAAAGGAAGAAATGACAATAAAGACAACAAATGTAGGCTGAAATCAAGCAGACAAAGTCAGAAAGAAAGAAATGACAATAAAGACAACAAATGTAGGCTGAAATCAAGCAGACAAAGTCAGAAAGAAAGAAATGACAATAAAGCAAACAATTGTAGACTGAAATCAAGCAGACAAAGTCAGAAAGAAAGAAATGACAATAAAGACAACAATTGTAGGCTGAAATCAAGCAGACAAAATCAGAAAGAAAGAAATGACAATAAAGACAACAATTGTAGGCTGAAATCAAGCAGACAAAATCAGAAAGAAAGAAATGACAATAAAGACAACAATTGTAGGCTGAAATCAAGCAGACAAAATCAGAAAGAAAGAAATGACAATAAAGACAACAATTGTAGGCTGAAATCAAGCAGACAAAATCAGAAAGAAAGAAATGACAATAAAGACAACAATTGTAGGCTGAAATCAAGCAGACAAAATCAGAAAGAAAGAAATGACAATAAAGACAACAAATGTAGGCTGAAATCAAGCAGACAAAGTCAGAAAGAAAGAAATGACAATAAAGACAACAATTGTAGACTGAAATCAAGCAGACAAAGTCAGAAAGAAAGAAATGACAATAAAGACAACAATTGTAGACTGAAATCAAGCAGACAAAGTCAGAAAGAAAGAAATGACAATAAAGACAACAATTGTAGACTGAAATCAAGCAGACAAAGTCAGAAAGAAAGACATGACAATAAAGCAAACAATTGTAGACTGAAATCAAGCAGACAAAGTCAGAAAGAAAGAAATGACAATAAAGACAACAATTGTAGGCTGAAATCAAGCAGACAAAATCAGAAAGAAAGAAATGACAATAAAGACAACAATTGTAGACTGAAATCAAGCAGACAAAGTCAGAAAGAAAGAAATGACAATAAAGCAAACAATTGTAGACTGAAATCAAGCAGACAAAGTCAGAAAGAAAGAAATGACAATAAAGACAACAATTGTAGGCTGAAATCAAGCAGACAAAATCAAAAAGAAAGAAATGACAATAAAGACAACAATTGTAGGCTGAAATCAAGCAGACAAAATCAGAAAGAAAGAAATGACAATAAAGACAACAATTGTAGGCTGAAATCAAGCAGACAAAATCAGAAAGAAAGAAATGACAATAAAGACAACAATTGTAGGCTGAAATCAAGCAGACAAAATCAGAAAGAAAGAAATGATAATAAAGACAACAATTGTAGGCTGAAATCAAGCAGACAAAATCAGAGGAAAGCTGTCAGAAAGAGAAGACAATAAAGACAACAATTGTAGGCTGAAATCAAGCAGACAAAATCAGAAAGAAAGAAATGACAATAAAGACAACAATTGTAGGCTGAAATCAAGCAGACAAAATCAGAAAGAAAGAAATGACAATAAAGACAACAATTGTAGGCTGAAATCAAGCAGACAAAATCAAAAAGAAAGAAATGACAATAAAGACAACAATTGTAGGCTGAAATCAAGCAGACAAAGTCAGAAAGAAAGACACAACGACGGGAAGACAGAAAGACTATGACGGTGTTAACAAGTTCAAGTAAATAAAACATTAACGTAAAACCCCATATAAGAAAGTATCGCGCCCAGATAAAACCAGGCGATGACATAAAATTCAAGTAAGACTGATAACAGCGCGGTGGTAATTTGTAGCTATTTTCTCCCATAAATTATAAGCTAAAATTCTACATCAGATGGAAATTTTCCAGGTATCTTATGGACTTCAAGACAAAACGACTGCTCTTGAGGTTTATGGGGTATGAAGTACTGTGTTGACTTAACGTCTGTATCACCTAAAACAAGAAGCGTTATGGCGTTTTCTTTCAAGAATACCAAAAGTCAGCTCAAGTTGCCCTGGATTTGAAGATGATACAAACTGGCATAATGTGTACTTGTTGAACCAATGCTGTAAAAGTGGACTGGGGGGTGTCTAGTTGGTCATACTTCGAAGTTCACTTGTTCCTGCAGCGGGGTGCTGTCGTAATTTGGAGGTGACAGGTTCGATTCCCGGTCGGTAACTATAGCTTTAATTTTTCATGTTGTTTGATGCGTCTTCTAATCTCTTCTTCTCTCTTCTAATGCTATGAGCGTCAAACAACAGGGGTAACAAAATTAGCGCTGCGAGTAGAGCCTTCAACAGCAAACAAAAAAGGTACAATCACTGACACAACTACATAAAAATATTCAAAAGTATATGTATATTTTTATATATTTATATTTTTATGTAGCAAATATACAAGGGTTAAGTAGGTAAGGAACCTACGACTGGTCTAGCAATCCGGTAGGTGAATTTACTTGATCTTAAAATTCTGCTCGAGATTCGTGGAGAAAATTGGAGAAAAGGCGCTAGTCACAGGCGCCGGAACTTCAGTTACCCCTCCCCAAAAACGCCTAACGGCATAAGCGGAAGACTAACAAACAAACACAGCTGTACCGTGGTTCCCAAACTCTACCGCTCCTGAAATGGGTACCATGAAATGTTCTGGAAGTAAAGGCGTCTGGTGTGATATTGATGACCTCACGCATTGAGTGTCGATGTGTCTATACAAATATGGGTGTAAGACCATATACCCGAATACACCTCAAGGATTAGAACAGGGTCCTTCTTTCTTCTTCTGATCCCTTCATACCCCATTGAAGGATATTCGGTCAGTCGTCAGATTATTCTCACTGCCCATCGAACCAATCAGTCCTCAAATACTCAGGCCCCCGGCTCCGCATCTCCCTCGGTGTACAGTGGTCGACGACACTAGTTCTATCTTTAATTTTAAAAAAAGTCTTAAAAGTCGAGAGGATCGACTTCGTTGCCCCGAGTTTTATTTATGGCTCTGTCTTTTTCTGCAGGGCGACCCCCTATGCAGGAGCCTCCAAGAAAAATGCACTCGTGAACCTATAGACGTAGCCCGGAATCGAACCCACAACCTTCGAAGCGCGAGACAGACGGCTTGACCACTTCGCCACGGAGATTCACTTCAGTTCTGTGCTGGTTGACTATTGTTCTTAGACTCCCGCACAGTGCCACTGTCTGTCTTCACCCGTTTTAACTTGATGCTCTCACCGTCTAATCAAGGTTGCAGATTCAGCCGCTTTCAACAGTAGTTTTGCCATCAAGCCGGCAAGCCTGTTAGCTTGCTCATTTCCTCTTACACCCGCCTGGCCTGGTACACAATTAATCGTGATTTTTATCAGGCTTGCCATCTCAGAGACTTCACCCACTGTCATCGGGCCCAGCCCACCTGTATCTTCCTCAGCATGCTCATCGAGTGACTGAGAATGTATGCTTGAGTGAAAGTCTGTGCCTCCAGCCAGGATAATGCTTAAGTCACTGCCATGACCTCCATAGTCAAGCTACTTGTTGTCAAGGCGAAGGCATCGTAGTCTTCCTTGACAGTTTTCTCTCCGACCCGAGCAGTAAGACCCGATGAGCTCTGCGTTTGTAGAACAACCGTCTATGTAGGTTACTACATTAGTGCAGTCCACACCAGGTCCATGGAACTCTTCCTAACCTGAGGCTGAGAGAAGTAAGAGGAGAAGACGAAATATAAGTGAGCCCTGGAACAGGTACTAAGATTTGGTTAGTGGAGAAGTTAAATGTGGCAAAGAAGTGATCATACTCGCCATTGTTGTGGTTTTGATTATGTAATCACAGACGTATCACACTTTAAAAGTTAACTTTAATCATACACGCATCACACTACATAATAATAATTTTCACGGAGACTCCCAGAGGGTCGTCTCTGAAGCTATGGAGTACGTGCTTTGTACGACACTTTCGGCAGGCTGTGGAAAAAGACCGAGCCATGAAGTCGACCCTGTCGCCTTTACAACACAAATCTGTCAAGATAGTTTTATCTTATTCTGTTCATAAAAATACAATAAACAATAATCAACGAAAATTAGAATGAAAGAAATCAAGTAAGACCTGGGATGTTACCAAGTTCAAACAAATAAATCATTATGGTAACCCCTCCCTTGGCCGCTGTTAAATTCATGAACAGATACGATGACACAAACATGAAGTGAGACTGATAACAGCGCTGCGATAAGTTGCAGTTATCTTCTCCCGTAAATTATAAATTAGAATGTACCACAAATGAAAATACCGCATACAGCTAATGGACTTATGAAAAATAAGTCTGCTGTATTTATACATAAGAGATCTAACTATCTTTAACGGTGATCTTATATGCGAAAGCTGATTTTGACAGATTGCTTTCAGAAATGCCAGGATCGTGAGAGCTATAATAGCTTGTCTACATACGAGCTGCTGGATATTTCGGTCGTCTGTGTGGTCTGTGAGAAGGCATTGAGTTATGTGGTGTACATTTGCTGCTGCTGCTGCTGCTGCTGCTGCTGCTGCTGCTGCTGCTGCTGCTGTTGGTACTTCTTCTTCTTCTTCTTCTTCTTATTATTATTATTATTATTATTATTATTATTATTATTATTATTATTATTATTATTCTGCTCTCGTTCAACTCCCAATGGAGCATATTCTTTCAGCCAGCTTACTCTAACCCGCCTATACGTTTCTATCTCTTGCAGCTCATTCCATCGGTCTTATTTTGTTCTCTATCCCTCATTGTGGCCTGGTTCTCAACCAGTTCACGCCAAGGCATCCTATATTTGCTGTCTCCTGCAGCTCTGTCAATTTCTCACTTTATTATTCATCTCTGTCTTTAACTCTATTCTACGCGTCCACTACTATTTCGTTCGCCCTGTGAGCACATGAGTTGTGTCAAGAACTGACATCACTGTACTCGGGGCATTCCCATAAGCGTTCATTTCTCATCTTCAACAGCCAGCGTAGAGTTCTAATACTAATGGTCATTCATTCAGTAGCATGTCCTTTGCAGAACATCACTCCCATAAAAACATTCCGGAAAACTTCTCGGTCATAAGCAAAATGTATATATATCTCCGATATACCCACCTGGAGATCATCTACCACATTCTGCACCCATCTTCTCTTTGGCCTTCCTCTTCCTTATTCCTGGGCATATACCCTTCCATTATTGTTCTCTCCAAGCCTTCATGACGTTTCAAATGACCAAAATATTTCACTTAATTGTCTTTATCGTCTTTAGTAACCTTCTTCAATATTCAGATGTTGTCGAACGGATGCATTTGTTCTTTTCTATATTCAAGATATTCTTATAACCCTTCTATAACATTTATATTCAAAGGTTTTCATGCGCTGTTCGCTTGTTTAGTAAGTGTCCAAGTCTCAAAGGCGTATTTTACAATGGGAAAGATGCATGATTTTAAAAATCTAATTATTGAAGGTATATCTGTCCCACGCCACAATTTATTCAGTTGTTTTAGTTTTTGAAGAGCAATAGATCTTCGTCTTTTCATTTCTTTCATTGTGTCACCATTGTTGGTAATTAATGTATTAATACTAATGGTGCCCGTTGCAATATGATTATATATCCGTCTTGCTTTACCTCTGACTGACGACACTCAACCACATCCTCTGACCATCTCTAGCTGCTACATTGTCTCTAGACCATGATAGTCTATCTGTTCTTATGCATCGAGGTATGGTGTCCGCCTCGAGTGCTGGAGGTCCCGGGTTCAAGCCCCGGTGAGGACCGGGATTTTTTCACGTGGACTTCTAGTAACAAAATTCCCCCTGGTCTCTGGGTAGTGAGAACGGACGCCTGTGTGTATTGTTGCGCACGTAAAAACTCCCTTGGCAGTTGGAAATCGAAAAAGAGTAGACTAACGGCGCTGCCCGGGCAAAATTTCGAGTTAAAAATCTACCCAAAGTATTTCAGGATCCTCGCCGGTGCTACGGAGTTCGTGCACTGAGCTGAGCTTCTCCAGACTCAGGTTTAAGTTAGGAGGAGAACGGAGCACTTATGGGTTACACCCGTGTGCCGTGATGTTGGTCCATCGCCTAAACTAAACTAACGTCACATTCTCCCAGAGGTCACATTCTACTACAAGTTTTTCTTAATGTATGTTCACTTCAGGGTCAGCATCTTGGCCTAGCCTCTTGATCCACTGGGATGTATTTAGTTCGCTTCGTGAGCCCTTCATTGGCGATTCTATCATACATTGGGATATATTTAGTTCGCTTCGTGAGCCCTTCATTGGCGATTCTATCATACATTGAGATATATTTAGTTCGCGTCAAGAGCCCTTCATTAGCGATTCTATCATACACTGGGATATATTTATTTCTCTTCATGAGCCCTTCATTGGCGCTTCTTTCATACCAGTTTAGATCTTCTATTCTACGCAGACAAAAATTCATGAATGTTTTTGGCTTATTAGTAATTGCTTTAGACGCTCTCCATATAATTGATCTATACAGCAGTAGTCATTTGACGTTAGAGTAAATAGTCTAAGTTTCATTCTGTCTTTTTTTTTTTTTAACTGCTGAAGATTCCCTAGTGCTACAATAGCACCTCTTGTCTTTGTATTTTTATTCTAATATCGTTTCATGTTCCCCTATTTTAGTTTACACTCCTTCTTAAATATACGTACGATTCCATCTCTTCAAGTGAGGTTTCACCAAGAGAGATAGGCTTATCATTTGCTTGATTTTTTTCTGATTATTTTTTGTCTAACCATTTTATATTTTAGACCTAACTGTTGTCACCTTGCATCCAGTTTATTTACTTAAGATTCCATCTTATTTTGTGTGTGGGTCTAGAGGGCAACTTCCAGACCATCAAGCTGTTAGCGTCCATTGTATTCCAGTTCTGGTGGTAGATATTGTTGCCTTCATAATCCAGCTTATAGTCAGTAAGAATAATAAAAATCACGAAAGGCGTTCCTGCCTTTATTTATTTATTTTTTAATTAACGATATTATGTGGTATCTTGAAGTGCCTCATCAGTGTTCTAACACATAGATGTCATTTGCAATGATAAAAAGAGCGTTGAAGGGCTACATAGAATCTGTGCTTTTGTATGGATGTGAAGTGTGGACAATGAGCAAACAGGCTGAGAAAACATCTGATGGCTGTGGAAATGTGGTTTCTGAGAAAAATGCAAAGAATATCATGGACAGACAAAACACCAATGACCAAGTCCTACAAGAAACAAATGAAAATCGTAAATTGATTAGAGAAATTAGACGTAGACAGTTAACATTTTGTGGTCACATTATGAAAAGAAATAATTTGGTCAACTTGGTGACAACTGGTTAGATTGAGGGGAAAAGAAAAAGATAAATGCAGAGAAGTAAATACCTGGATGGCTTGACCACGTGGCATGGTCAAGACAAGAACACTGAGCTGATCCACAACTCTGGTGATCGAGTGAGATGGCGAGACATGACCGCCCACCCTTACCGGCATGGCACATACTTAACTCCTTCAATCCCAAGAAGCCCTTATTGATGTCTACATAACACAGTGGTATTATTATTTTAAAAACAATAATTGCGTGGGACCGAACGGGTTAAACAACTGGCAAAGAGATAGATAAATCAGAGTAATTTAACAACACGCCCCTGTTGTCTGAAATCTCATTTACACAAGAAGCCACCATGAAGTGTAGTTCCTCGTATCAGCAAAACAAGACATTTCACTGCTTGTATCTGATACGTACCAGTCCGCAGAGTGGCAAAAGAGATCTTGACGGATAGATGGGTGGAGAATATGAGAAGGCAAAGACGTGAGCGCTGACGGGTTTATCATTATGTCGTGATGTAGGATTAGACAATAGAGTGAGCTAGCGAGTTTTTGTTACTGCTGGGATTGTTGCATATGCTGGATGTGAGCGTCGGCTGTCCGTGGCAGATAGCATCAGTGATGCAGTTAAGTAAGCGCTAGATCTTAAAGTGAGCTGACTTTAAAATATAATAGAGAGAGAAAATGTTAGGGAGAGATGGTGCTAGAGAGGAGGGAGGGGAGAGAGAGAATGTTAGGGATAGATGGTGCTAGAGAGGGGGAGGGGGCAGAGAGGTAATGTTAGAGAGAGATGGTACTAGAAAAAAATAATTGCAGAGAGAGAGAGAGAGAGAGAGAGAGAGAGAGAGAGAGAGAGAGAGTGTGCCAGAGAGAGAGCCTGGGAGAAAGAGAATGTTAGAGAGAATGAATGCGATGGAGATGAATATGTTAGAGCGAGAGAGAGAGATGGTGCAAGAGAGAGAGAATGGCAGAGAATGTGAGAGAGAGAGAGAGAGAGAGAGAGAGAGAGAGAGAGAGAGAGAGCTAGACAGGTAAGAGCAGAGAGAAAGAGAGAGAGAGATAACGCGCGCGCAAGAGACAAGGAGAGGGAGCGAAGGCGAGGCAGAGACACACAGAGAATTTGAGAGAAAGAGAACTATATTTTAGAAAAGGAGACAGAAAGAGACAGAGAGGGATAGGGTGATCGAAAAAGACTGAGAGAGCTAGCGATAGAAAGGGAGACAGAGAGATACACACATAGAGGTAAAGTGATTGAGAAAGAACAAAAGAGTGCGAAAGGTGACAAAATGAGAACAATATAGGGAGATATAGAGGACAGAGAGAGACATGGAGAGAGCGACAGAGGTGTGAGAGAGAATGCGTGAACGCGAGAGAGATGAGAGACAACAAGAGAGAGAGAGAATGAGAGACGGAGAGACAGCTAGAGAACCAGAAAGTCAGAGAGATATCGAGAGCCAGAGTGTACGTGAGAGTGACAGAGAGATATCGAGAGAAAGACCAAGAGAAACTGAGAGCGTGAGAGAGAGAGAGAGGAGAGAGAGAGAGAGAGAGAGAGAGAGAGAGAGAGAGAGAGAGAGAGAGAGAGAGAGAGAGAACAATAACGAGAAATAGAGAGGGACACGGAGAAAGACCGAGTGACAGAAATAAAGACAGAGAGAGAGCTCGAAAGAGAACGATAGGAAGAAAATAGCGCGCCAGCTTTAGAGAAAGACATATCGGGAGAGCGAGCGAGAGAGAGCGAGCGAGAGAGAGAGAGAGAGAGAGAGAGAGAGAGAGAGAGAGAGAGAGAGAGCTGTTGCAGCAGAGAATGGAAATAGTTTTCCTGCACTTAACTTTTCCATCCGACCCACTGTATCCTCTTGTACCTTAAATTGAGGAATAAGAGTGTTCCGGAACGAAAAATCCTTGGTGCAATCTGGACGGAAGACCACCCAGTTTACACCAGGAAGGAAAGTCAAATTGTGTATGCCTGTTGGCCTCTCAATTTTTTTTTTTTTTTTACCTTGCCGATTTCCTCTATCCGAGCAGTAAAATCTTTCCGTGTGTGTCTGACACGCAGACAGCCACATACACACAAGCACACGTACACAACAGCGCACGTAAACAAGCACAGAGTACACACTCAAGTTATCTTATATATGCGTATGTATGCAGATATACACATGCACATATATGCTGAAAATCATCGATACAGGCACTCATACACATGTACATACATTCACACGCATGCGCGTATATGCATAGACATATACTATACACGTGCACGCATGTAGGTGTACACATATACACACATACTTTATGCATACATGCGTACATACGTTACAAACATACACGTATATACATACTCATGAACATACATGTACATGCACATGCACATATGTGTACATATTATGGTCACACACACATACACTCATGTACACTTTCAGACAGACATGAACATTTACACACATGCGCATGATCACACAAAAGCAAATGTACACATAAATAAACACACGCTGTCTTGATATGTTTTATCTAGACCCACCTTCTGGCCTAGTGAAAAAACAGTGGAAGATAAACTCTATGGATCACTGAGTGAACTGAAAAAGATAGTGAAATTTATACTCACAGAAATAAAGACCAGAAAAGGACAAGCAAAGACTGCAATCTATTAAATGAAGAACATTTTATGCAATGTGTCCTTATACTTGGAAGTTAGAAAAAGAGTTCTTGCATGTTACGTAGAACCAGTTTAAACACACGGCTGCGAATCCTGGAAATTTAGTTAACAAGTGAAAAGAATCCCTAGAAATCTTCGAGATGTGTTTTTATAGAAGAATGCTGGAAATACATTGGACAAATAAGCAATCTGGACATTTTGAGAAAGGCTAAGTCGCAAAGAAAACTTATCACAAACATCAGAAGAGGCAGTCATTATTTGTTTCCACATTATGAGAAGACAAAAGCTGGAAAATGTTGTGACAACCGAAACGCCTCGTGGAAAGAGAGATAGTGGAAGACATCGCGAGGAAATTATTGAGTATTGTGTCATGGTTCGGAAAGGCGTCAACACGTGAATTGATTCATGAAGTCGGAGATCGCAATTTATGGAGAAGCATAACCACCAACCCCAGTCGGCAAGGCACTTGATGATGATGATGATGATGATGATGATGATGATGATGATGATGATGATGATGATGATGATGATGATGATGATGATGATGATGATGATGATGATGATGATGATGACATTTATACAAAAGATATTACAGATATAGACACAATCAAGCCAACGAAAGAAGAAGAAAGATGCCTTTCAAGGTCGGTATGCGCCTCAAGCGGGCATTGAAGTCGCAGTATCCTCTGAAGTCGTCTGCTCAAACTTTTCTTTTTCCTTAGTACAGTTCATGCCCTATGGCGCTGGTCGTTATGTTAGTCCACACCCTCCTGTCTCACGTGTAATCTATGGCACAAATGGTTTTCCCTGTCACGATGCCAAGCCGTCTAGCAAATGTGTCTTCCCCTATTTCTCTTCCATTTAAATTTGTCGGTTGTCATGAGGTTCACCAGTAAGCACCTTCTCGTGACTTGTCCAACTGAACTATTGTCACATTTTCCAGTCTACCATTTCTCATGACGTCGCCAACCTGCCTATTGTCAAATTTTTCCAGTTTGCCTCTTCTCATGAATTGCCAGCTTGCCCGTTGTCACGCCTTTTTCAAGTTTGCACCTTCTCATCGCGAGTCATAACAAGGGGATGCCTACGTTAGTATTCGCTGTAAGTTGTACCAGTTACTGTAAACATGTCCTGTGTGGAATGTCGCTAGGGACATCTCCATCATGCATGTTCGTCTGAAGCTTCATATGTCCAGGGTTAAGTCCCGTTTGTTATGTCATGTCAAGGTATTGTGTTTAATTTTGAGGGAACAGAGCACGATGTAAAGGTATATTGCCACCCATAGATAAACGAGGAAAGACTAGGAAGTCATGATGTAATTCGCCACATATTTTACACTGTGGTTATATCTTCTTCTTCTTATTCTCCTCCTCCTCCTCCTCCTCCTCCTCCTCCTCCTCCTCCTTCTTCTTCTTCTTCTTCTTCTTCTTCTTCTTCTTCTTCTTCTTCTTCTTCTTCTCCTCCTCCTCCTTCTGCTTCTTCTTCTGCTTCTTCTTCTTCTTCTTCTTCTTCTTCTTCTTCGTCTTCTTCTTCTTCTTCTTCTTCTCCTCCTCCTCCTTCTTCTTCTTCTTCTGCTTCTGCTTCTTCTTCTTCTTCTTCTTCTTCTTCTTCTTCTTCTTCTTCTTCTTCTTCTTCTTCTTCTTCTTCTTCTTCTTCTTCTTCTTCTTCTTCTTGTACAACTACTACTTCGTCTTCTCCCTTTTCTTCTAATCCTCAGCCTCCATTCCTCCTCCTGCTTCCGCCTTTTATCCCATAATGAAAAAGATGCCCTTAACGAACTCACTCCAAACCATCACATAATAGGTAGAATTGAGAAAATAATGAGGAATAACATTAGGCAAGGCGGGAGTTGTGGAGGGAAGCAACGGTTTGCATACAGGACATTTAAACGGGTTTGAATCCAATGTGTCCATAGATGTGAAGTTTGTAGTTGTCTCGAATACTCCCGATGAAGATGCATGTTCTCAGCAATTGTAATTTCTGGTGTTGTGCTATAGGATCTTAATCTTCGCATTTCTATGGCCAGTCGAGTCTAATTTCTTTTGAACAATCGTAATTGATGTTGATTTAGAGCCAAGATAATCACAGTCTGTGCCATGTTCAGTTGCTTCATTGTTGATTGTGATCATTGATTGTCGATTGGTCTATAAAAATATGGGTCCAGTAGTTTATTCCCAATGCGTCTTAAGACTCGGGAAAGGATGTTTTACTTATTTTCTCTACTTACCCTATCCACAGTTTGTCTCATAAAGTGTAAAGTGTCTCTCATCTCATCATGTTCCTCTTGTACCTTGCGGTTTCGAGGTGAAGTATAAACAGCGGGAGAGTGCCCGTTTATGGGCTTTATGTATCGATGTTCCCATAGACTCTGTTATTCCCTGCATCCATCATTTACGTGGTCAACCTCTGCTTCCATTTGGTCTGTACATCATTGCTTGTTGTGGTATACTGTTAGTTGGTAATCTACTTGCATGGCCAAACCTTTTTCCTTGCTACCTTCTAATAAAATCTAGCGCTTCTTTAACCCCCACTTTAGTCCTGATTTCTTCATTTCTGATCTTATCTCTTCTTGATACATTGAGTATTCTACTCTGGAACCTCATTTCTGTTGTTGTGATTTTTCTTGTCTCTTTGTCTGTCATTGTCCAGGTTCGGCATTTGGTAGCATAGAGTTGGTAGGAAGATTGTGTTGTAAAGTGTTGTTTACCCATAAAATAAGTTGGCGTCATACATTCCTAAACAACATGGTACTGCAAGACTTTCATTTTAAAATCTATATTATTTATGTTTGTTGTCTCTTTGAACTCAAGCGTAGTCAATGCACGTGCAACTACTACTACTAGTTGCTACTACTATGGACCGATGTTTGCATGTGGATTAGCTTTCCCTATTACCAGTGTTCCCCACCATCAGGAGAACGCACTCCGACTTCTGAGGTACTTGTAATTTACATCCCCAAGTCAAGGATGAGAAGTCAACATTTTAATCCAACTGGACGATGTAGAGGGTTGAAACTGATACCAGGTCATCAGCGCACTGGTAGTTGAAGAGCTCTTATCCTTTCGGCCACACTGACCTCGATAGTATAATAACAAGGGGAAGGCAGAGAAGTAAATATCTGGATGGCTTGACCACGTGGCATGGTCGAGACAAGAACACTGAGCTGATCCACGACTCTGGTGATCGAGTGAAATGGCGAGCCATGACCGCCCACGATTACCGGCATGGCACATGATGGATGGATAGATGTGTTTTAAATGTTAGTTGCATATCATTTTACGGAACGTCACAGTCAACCCTGTTTGTGATTTACGACGCAAGTTTACGTTCAATAGATTGTCATTGCTTCCTGAACAACCGACGCTCGTCGACTTGTATAAAAACCAGCACAAAGGCAGTCTGCCTCCAAATCGTCTGCAGCTGTGTTTGGAACGCTGTATGCGGGATTGCGAATCGCGTTCATAAACCGTTCGCCACAGTGCAGGGAACTTAATCCCTAATTGTGTTTCTCCGTGAACAGTGGTAAACCGACTTGTCTATCGTTCAAGGTTGTTTTGAATTCGATTCGTATTTGTCCAGATTTATTGGTGCCTCTAGCCTAACGTGCGGCTAATTTAATGATCAATATATATTCACTTGCTGTCGTGTCATCAATCTTTCTATCTTCACGGAATCGTAAATTGGCGTGCCAAAACATCCGCCCCAAATCGGCGCTCTGTGTGTGATAGTCAACACAGGTTACTACTGGATACCAGTGGCGGATCTGCGTGTGGAAGTTCGTGAAGATTAAATCTTTGACAGCTGTTAGTTGTTCTTCAAGAAGTCAACTTGGATTTGTTTAGTTATCAGTAAGTCGAAGATGGAGATGTCTGCTTCATCAATGTTGACTGGTTAAATTTGGAGTCGTTGTTGGAGATGTCTGCTTCATCAATGTCGATTGGTTAAAATGTTGAGTCATTTTTGGACTGGTTAAAAATGTGGTCAGTGTTGGTGATAACTGCTCCATCAGTGTCGACTGGTTGTTGGTGATGTCTGTTTCATCAATGATAACTGGTTTAATATATCATCATTGTCGGTGATGTCTGCTCCATCGGTGTCCAAATATGCCGTCATTATTCGTGATGTCTGCTCTACCGGGTATGTCGACTGTATACATTTAGATCTCTGTCGCGCTTATTTGCCCAACAGTGTGGTTCATTCTGGGGACGTTGTGGAATTTGCCAACACAAGTTATATTTGTCAGTCTTGCTACATGTCATGTCTTGCGTTGCTGATTTCTATTTCTGCAGTTGTTCACGCGATGTATTCTTTTTTAACATTAATGGTTGTATTTTTCACTATTGTGTTAATTTTTTAAAAGTTAGTTGCATATACTTTACAATATGAAATGACACAAAGTAGTGCAGCTTTACATAACAGAATTACGTCACATACAGGACATTGTGGCGATTAGCCTTCATCAGCAAACAAACACATTCACAAAACACACCATATAGTCACGGAGATCTCCTGTGACTACATTAAAACGTAACGACAGGACGAGAAGAATAAAAAGATGAAAAAATGAAAGCAATGAATAGAAAATGAAAATAGGAAAAAATGTTCCTATTTACTTCAGAATTCCGAGCTGTGTTTAGCGCTATACACGCGTCCTGTCGTCACGTTTTAATGTAGTCACAGGAGATCTCCATGACTATATGTAGTGTTTTGTGAATGTATTTGTTTGCTGATGAAGGCTAATCGCCGCAACGTCCTGTATGTGTCATAATTCTGTTATGTAAAGCTGCACTACTTTGTGTCATTTTATATTGTTTACATTTTCACAGCTTTACCGCAGTTCCACCAAATTTTATTCATATATTTTACAGGACGTTGCAATCAACACCAGCATTTTTTGCTGTTGTGATTGCTTGGCAAGTTTATGTTCAGTAGTTTCTCATTGCTTTCTGAACGACCAGCACCCATATCATTTCGTAACAACCAACACAACGCAGTCTGCTGCCAAATCGCGAGCAGCTGTGTTTTGAACGCGGGTATGCGGGCTCGTCTGTAACTATCGCCATAGAGCAACTGAGTTAACTACCAATGGTGAAAACGCCTTCACCGCGTGGTCCTGTTTGAGCCGTTGTTGTTTTGTTTTGCTTTTTTTTAAATTTCGTTTAGCCTCTAATTCGTGTTTCTGCAGCTTCCATCGGCAGTGTTAGTGTAGTCTCTAGACCAGTGTTTCCCAACGTGGGGCCCACGCCCCACAGGGGGGCAATTTGACTGTTAAGGGGGGCAATTCGAAAATGGAAGAAATCGGCTGAATATAACAAAACGGGGAGACTTGAGACTGAAGTTAACTAAATTGGAACCTGACATAAGATCTCTTTGCAGCAAGCATCAAGCGCAAGGATCTCACTAAATTTAAATAATAAATAATTACTAATAATTAAAATAATATAGAAAAATCTTTCATTAAAATTATTTTGTACTTGAATTTCAGTACTCCATTATATGTTTTGAAAATTTACTTACTGTGTTTGCTCAATAATTACCTAGTGATTTCTTCCTAAAACCTATCATTCAAGTTTCTTTAGTGAACATTTCAATTTTTGAATATTAAAAATAATGTATATGTTGAGGGGGGGGGGGGGGGCATGGGGCGGGGGAGGGGGGCAATATGAATTTTAGAAAGGCTTAAGTGGGGCATGGTACAAAAAAGGTTGGGAAACACTGCTCTAGAGGGTTACGCAGATTGTGTCAGGAGCACAATCGTACGATAGTTCGACTCCTCTGCTGTGTCCGTCCTCCGTTAAAGAGAGGGGGAAAGCCTTTCCACCTATACCTCGATGCATTCAGGCCTGAATAATGATGTGGTCCTAGCTCATCACAGACCCATAGTTGGGGGGGGGCGAGTGTGCGAGAAGAGGGGGGGTGTATAAGGAGGAGGGGCACATAAACAACACACGAATAAACAGACAAATAAACAAAAAACACACGCTTAGATTATTCTGGCCTTGTGGATCCTGTAACGTAACATTCCTTATCCCCATAGCTGACACGCCTATGACTGAGAATACAGGTAAATTTGAGAAAACGTTATTTTCTTGTTAAAATATATACCTCTGCTGTCGTGTATCAGGAAAAAAGCATTATTCAGTGTTGACTATTTGTAACAAACAGCTTTTGTTGTAGCAGGCATTTGAATTCTATCTTATTCAAGGCTGCTTTATGTCGTCTAAAATATGCTTTATAACTGAATTGCTATTATAAGCTTATTATGTTTCTGTGTGTATACAATTATTTTATCCTGTTATATACTACACTGGCACTTTGCCGACTGGACAGACGATAGTTTGTTACATTTTGCTTTAAAAATATTACAAAGCCCTGGCTGAACTGTTGAGACCATGTGTTGCCTATGCAGCATGATCCCCCTCTGGGCCTGCCTAGTTTTTACTCCAGAGGAAAGGTAACATCAATACGTCTGGAACACGACAAGCGGCAAAAGCTGTCGGATTAGCAAAGCAATGCTGTAAATAACCCCCATGTTGGAGCTTTGATCCTAGACCAGTTGCCGACCAAGGCTTACGGCCTTGTCTGTCTTGCCATGACATGTAATCTTTAGGTTGCATTTCCTCGCACGAGAATAAGGCTTCTACGCTCCCGAAAGCACCTCTCCACCCGAAGACGTTGGCACAATGTGGGGTGCCAGGTTAGGTGAGCGCCTATCAAAAAGCAGGTAGTACTGTCTGTCTTAAAGTGCCTGTCCTCTAAATCCCACGGGACCGTACACTAAAAGCAACTCAAATTGAACTCGTCAAGAACAGATCAGAACAACAAAACATGTTCTATCTTACCAACAGGATCATGAACATATGGCAGACTCAAATCGAGCAAGCGAAAGACGTACTTTTATTCCGCCGCAGGACACAAGATATAACTCTTGTAGAAACGTGAGCTGATCCCTATACGCAGGATCGGCGCTCACTTAAATAACATCTACTTACAAGCTCTAAGTCCAGCTCGCTGCCCTTGAGGCTTAATTATCCAAATCCTCAGTTCAACTGATTAAATAAAAGTCTAGGTATCCGCACCCGGTCTTTCTACTGTTGTGTTGTCTTTAATATATTCCTCTCCGGACTCCCAGCTGCTTCATCACGAAATTACCGCCTCCAGGTGTCACCTTCACACGGAGCCTTTTATAAACACATCCTTTAGAATCCACGAATTCACAGCGTCCCCGTTGCCGTCCAATGACGTTGTTTTCCTTTCCTTGGTTTCTCATATTTGTCGTCCAGTTTTGTGACTGTCTGGGAAAATCCAGTAAGGTCTCTTCTTTATACTTGGTGGCGCATGTTCCGTTATGTGGCATAATGCCCCCTCCCAGATAAAAAAAATTATTTATAATTTTTTCCTTTATATCTGTATATCTGTACGACTATCACAACAATTTTTTTTTCTTTTAACTACAACTGAATAGCACTTGGTTTTACCCCCTTATCTACCCTTAAAAAAAATAAAGCTACATAACGGGCACGCCCACCTGTCCAAACCCTCCGTTGGACGTCGTGTGGCTGATCATGGGCAATCAGACCAACTAATAAACATATTAGTCCCTACCTTGTCATAATAGACAAGTGTGTCCTAACTCTAGGTTTTACCATGAGTTTAGGACGAGGGTAATAATGAGGTTTTCCATGTAACCATTTTTGTTGTAGTTGATCCTTGTTGTCCTTGTTTGGTACCATACATCTATTTCTTTTCCTGAAATTTATCTCCATGGGTAGGGTGACTTATACGCTTTCCGCCTTGAGAATCCATTGATCCTTTTCCTGTGGATATTTTAAGAATGTCGCTTGATTGTATCTATTCTTTTGCTCCTTCTGTGCAGCTTAATCCATCTAATATAATATTAATTAATCTAACAACATTGTTAATGCAAGTAAATAATTAATATCATAGAATTCACTATTTATATTAATACCAATACCATATTAATACTAATTTACAATTACTTATTAATAATTTAACAATCAACTAATGAATAACTATTATTAACACAATCATATACTGTTCAAAGTTAGTGTGACAATACAAAACAAAATACTTGGCTTGGCCATTGAATGCACAATGAATGTTCCAATCACGCGTCTCTTGTGACGTTCTTATTCCGAGTATTGCCTTCACTCAAGCTGTCAATGGAAAATCGGTAACATATGTACCTAATTGACTAAATTCTATTTGTAATAATAATCTATTAATATTTAGTTGATTCTTATAGCATTGCTCCCTCAATTAGGCGCCATCTGAATATATCTTTATCGACTTTATTAATAACTTATGAAAGAACAGAACATTAATATATATAACTAATTAATTTATAACAAAGATCTGCCCTTCTATTCAACTATAATCGACTGAGAATGTCAGCAAGATTATTATCCTTTCCAGGAATGTGACAGATGTCAAATTCATAGTCTTGTAATAGTAATGACCATCTATGTATTCTAGAATTCTTCGGATGACCCGATTTGAAAATTTGTAACGGTTTGTTATCCGACAGAACCAGAAATTTCCTACCTAGTAAGTATCTCGAGAACTTCTCAATACTTTCAATTAAAGCTAGAGCCTCTAATTCAGTAACAGCATAATTTCTTTGAGTTTCAGATAGCTTTTTACTGAAATAAAGAATAGGATGTAGTTTCCCTTCATGCAATTGAAGTAATACAGCTGAAATAGCATGTAAACTAGCATCTGTTTGTAAAACAAAATCTTTTGAAATATCAGGTAATTTCAAAATAGGATATGTACTAAATAGAGTTTTTATTTGTTGTAATAACTTCTCGTGATCCTCTGTCCAAACTATCTTTGTTGGTTGACCTTTTTTTAAAAGTTCCGAGAATGTTGCTGTCATATGTGCAAAATTAGGGATAAACTTTTGATAATAATTAATCAACCCTAATACACTCCTAAGCTCCTTCTTGGATGTTGGAGGTTTGATATTAAGAATCTTTGTCACAACCAATGGATCTGTTTTCCTAAATCCGTTAGAGATTCTATGACCCAGAAATTGTATCTCAGTAAACCCTATCTCAATTTTACTTGGTTTAGCTTTCAATCCATGTTCTTGTATTTTCTGGAAAACTTGTTTTAGAATTTTAACATGTGTGTCAATATCACAAGTATGAATACAAATATCATCCATATACGATGCTACGTTGGTAATTCCGTGAAGTAATCTTCTCATCATTCTCATGAATGTACTTGGTGCATTTTGTAAACCAAATGGAAGATATTCCCATTCATATAAACCCAACGGCGTGCTAAAAGCTGTAATATGCTTTGAATCTTCTTCCATCGGAATTTGCCAATATCCTTTTGTAAGGTCAATTTTCGAAAATATTTTCGAGTTTGCCATGGTTTCAATTAATTCATCAATATTTGGCATAGGTTCTGCATCTAGTAACGTTAATTCATTAACTTTCCTATAATCAACGCATAAACGTAATGACCCATCTTTTTTCTTAACAATTACAACTGGTGAACAGTAATTTGAAATTGATTTTTTTATAATTCCAGTCTTATCTAGATCTGAAATTTCTGCAGTAACTTTTTCCAAATAATGTATTGGAATAGGATATGGTTTCACTTTAACTGGGACATTTGATAATAAAGTTATTTTATGTTTAATCAGTGATGTCTGCCCCGGTTTATCTGAAAAAATTGAACTATATTCCTTTATTGCAGTAATAAGCTTTTCTCTATCTTGTACTGATAAATCTTTACTTATCTGAATCGCTTGCCAATTACTGTCGCTATTAACTATGGGTGTTGGAATCTGTTGTTCTATAGCATCTTCTTGTTGTTCATTAATTACCCAACAAGCTGTTGCTATCCTATGAGGAATTTGTTGTGTCACTTGACCTGAGTTATCCTCACGTGGAATATATGGCTTCAACATATTAATATGAAAAATCTTATGTTTGCCATTCACATCAATACGATAATCAACATCGCTAATTTTCTTAATTACTTTAAATGGACCTTGCCATGAAGTAACCAGACAATCTCGAGGATCAGGTAATAATAACCAAACCTCTTCTTCTTCTTTCAAGACTATTGTCTTGGCGTTCCTATTACCATACTGTCTGTATCTTTCTCCAGCTTTATCCAGTGCAGATTTTGCAATCTGACAAGCTGTGATAATTTTATCTCTTAACTGTGTTACTATTTCATATGCATCTCTTTTCGGATGATCATATGTTTTATTTGTGAGTAGGTCATTATATATTAATAATGGACCTCGTGGATTTGCTCCATATACCAACTCGAATGGAGAAAACCCTGTACTAAATTGTGGTACCTCTCGGTATGCAAATAGTACGGCTGGTAATAAAATATCCCAATCTTTGGGCCTTTCCGCAGCAACTTTCGCCAGAGTTCGTTTAAGAACTCCGTTGTAGTTCTCATTCACACCATTTGTCATTGGGTGCCAAGGTGAACTAAACACCTGTGGAATCCCAAGTATCTTCATTGCCTCTTGAGTAGCCGTTGATATAAACTGACTACCTCTATCTGATAATATGCAGCTAGGGAATCCTATTCTGCTAACAATTATCAACAATGAATCTAGAATGGATCTACTCGTGATACATTTTAAGGGAATAGCCTCTGGCCAACGAGTACAAAGATCAATCATAGTTAATATGAATCTATTGCCTCGATCAGTAGTTGTATTTAACGGACCCACAATATCTATAGCTATTTTCTGAAATGGTCGTGATGCCAAATCAGTTTTCTGAACATGTGCTTTGGGATGTTTGCCTTTTTGCGTGGTCATCTGACATAATGTACATGAACGTACATGTGTGGTAATGTCTTTGTTATATCCAGGCCAATAGAATTGCGTTAGCAATCTATTAGTGGTTTTAGCAATCCCCATATGACCAGCGAATGGAGAATCATGTGCCAATTTTAATGCCTCAGTACGATATTTCGATGGAAGTACTGTCTGAAAATAACGTGATGTACCTCTATCATATCGTCTTGATAAAATATTATTGTCTAGGAAAAATCTCCAATTACCTCTTTTACCTTGTTTTATTGGTTCAGTCAGTTTCTTAAAACAAGATTTTAGAGTTGGGTCTTGTTTTTGATCTTCTGGTAAATCAGTCACTAGTCTGATATTATTTTCTAATTTGTCACTGTCTTTATCCCTTTTGTCTTGAGCTCTTGTAATTGCATTAGCTCTTGCATGATCAATTTCCCATTGCTTTGCTTCATCATGCATTAATTGTTTCGCATCTGGTATGTTACCAATCAGTAATCCGGCACATGGATTTGGTAATACGGCTGCATTTATTGTGCCTTCGTAATATGGTGACATAATTGTAATCGTGGCAATCTTATATCTTTCTATTGTGCCACCGAATGTTCTGCACTCTACAGTTTCGCCTGTATAATCTTCTTCTTTTATCAGCTTTCGATCTACTCCGACAATCGAAGCTCCTGAATCACGAATGCAAGTAGTGGGTTCACCATTTACCCATGCATGATGGATTTTTAGTTTGCCATTTTGTATGCTAACGGCATTAGCTTCATGAATTGTTTCTATACCTTCATTACTAATATTGTCAGTTATACCTTTATTTAACTTGTCAGTCTGATCATCATACTGTTGTATGATAGCTGCGTGTGTCTCTTCTAAATCGTCTGAGTCACTACTGGAGTATATGTATGCTGTACTAGCTTCCTTCCAGGAATTTCTCATCGGACAAGACCTACTAGTGTGTCCGTACACCCTACATGAGAAACATTTTATACTTCTTTTAAAAGAGTCATACTTATTTATCTTCTTTGCCGTAATATCTTTTAGATATGCGGAATAACCTGGATGTTTATCACACATCTCTAAATTTCCATGCGATAATCTACAATATTGGCATTTGGTGAATTGGCCTTTTCTTGGTCTTTCACCTTCTCTATTGTACGGACTATTTCTATTGCTACCACTACTAAACTTTCTAAACTTACTATTTCCTCTTTGAAATTTTGCACTTGCTCCTATCACTAATTCAGGTTGTGTACAGTTAGCAAAAATATCCCTATGTGCATTGAAATAAGATTCACCCTTAGTTTCCATCTCATTTAAACTTTTACATTTGTTTTCCATAAGAAATACCGACATAGGTTCTGGTATTGCAGACAACATTCTATCTCTGATAATTAAGTCTCTCACTTTCTCATAACTATCATTAATATCCGCTGCCTTACACCACTTATCAAAACTAGAAGACATTTCCGAAGCGAAATCCAGGAATGTTTGATTCGATTTCGGTGTAAGTGTTTTAAACTTAGTCCGTAAACCAGATTCATCCAAAGAAAAATGTGATAGCACCCGATCGCGCATATATTTGTAGTTCGTACGTAAATCCTCAGGAATTAACTCTATCACTTTCAACGGCTCTAACGCGAGGTGACGATGAAACAAAATCGGTACGTCCTTCTCCGGTACCTTGTAATACTTTACGAGCACTTCAAAGTTGGTTAACCATGAACTAACTGAATCACCTTGTTGAAAATTCCTGAATAAACCTTGGTACTTTTTCACAGGATCGTTCTGTTTAGCCAGCATTTTCTCTCGTTCGATTTCAGCTCCACGTTCCATCTCAAGCGTCTTGACCTTTATGTTACCTTCAACCTCCTTGTCCTTCCAGAGTGTTTCTGTAGCAAGTCGCTCTTTATCAAACGCCAATTGTTTTTCTTTCAATTGCATTTCCATAATTAACTTCTCTTTTTCTGCTGCAATTTTTTCGCGTTCCAAAACTATCTCATTTTGTCTGATAGCCATCTCTTTTTCTTTCAGTTCTCTCTCAAGAGCCATCTGAAGTTGTTTGGTTTCCTTTTCCGATGCCAATCTTTCCTGTCTTTCCTCCTTCTCACGTGTGGCTTGAAGTTGTCTTTCCTCCTTGTCACGTTTCTGTTGTTCACTGAACTCAAGCTTTGCCCAATTTCGAAGCTCAGCACCAGTTAGACCAGACTTCTCACCCATTTCAAAAAAATATTGCAGCGTAGACATCTTCTCTTAATGTCCTACCTGTAAAATGAGCTATCTGGGTGAAATAAATATGGTCGTAGGCAAGAGAAGAAAAGAATCGACAAAATTGTAATATTGTCTCAGATCACTATCACTCGGATAGTACAGTAAATGTTGTATCACAATTGAGCAAATACAACTCAAATAAATTTGTAGTGTCAACTCGAACACCACAAAAAAAAAATCAATCAAATATCTCTATAATAAACTAAATAAATATACTAGAGAAATAAATATGAAGAAATATATTGAATATACAATATATATGTAACGCAAGACAATTAACAATCATCAAAGATGAATGACGAGTGACTCGAATACATATTATTGTTTACAAACAATAACAAATTTTTGTATCCACATTTTAACGGGTAACGCACATACTATACTACTACAGTTATGACAAGACAATAGTATTGTGGTGACGCCCGCAAGATCAGAACAAAAAAAAATTTGATAAATAGTGCCTTATTACTAGGATCAATGCTATAATACATCAACAATACAATTGCTACTGGCCTTTAGTGCATCTCCCGAACGTAGAGTAATATTTGAATCGCTCGAGAATTGATATAATTTGAGACTCTCAATTACGTGTTGATACGTTCCAAACTATACTGATCCGTAATTGGCAATCGATTAGTGGTATCCTGGCTGCATGAAATAACGATTGTTGCTCCTGCCTTGAGATGATAGTACAATTAACTTGTACCGGTACCCTGGACCGACGTGGTCCGTCACCGACTCATAAGAACACGTAGTCGGCTGAGGTATATCGACGAAACTTGAGTTTATTTCAGCCTTAGTATTTATACTTTAGGCTGAATGTGCGCTGTAGGTATTTGAGTGAATGATGTCCACAGTGAAGTAAGTACAGTTGAATGACGTGATTCGACTTCTGGTAAGTAAGGTCCAATGAGTGAACAGGCTGTGCGCCCGTTATCACGATGATAAACGATAGTGTAGTCTTGTTATCGATCCGTGTGACAGTGTTCGTATGTCCTGGCGTCAGCGTATTAGAGTACGTTCGTAAATTCAGTTCATAAATGTCGACGTGAGGAGTTCGTGTTCGGTCCCGATTGACCGCGTTGACTTGCTCGATGGTAGAGAAATCCTCGACAATTTCAACAATAATATGTCATAGTGTACGTGTGCGTGTCGTCCTGACGTGTGATGAAGTGTCCGGTATGTGACTAATGTAATGTCCTCAATGACGTAATAAATATGTGTACACTGACCTGGTTGTCATTATGCGTTGATGTATGTAACGTCCAGATAACGCAACATCTTCCTTGTCAATTATGGTGGAGATGAGTGTTCGTGGTGTACGTGCTATCCACCTTGAGATATGACAAAGTGTGCATATAAAATGTCGTAATATGTACTAACTCACTTATGCGCCGATAATTCAGACATGAAGTAGTGTCGGCAGCAGATATAATGAACGTATGATGTACATGTCCCACAAATGTAGGTAGTTAAATGCTTTGGCGTTCTGAACCAACACAGAATTAGGGAATGCCTTTCCAACCACTAACTATAACTGTGCGTCGGCAGTACACCCCATCATGTGTATATCAGTCCACCGATAAATCTGATAAAATTGTGACAAATGTCTGAGTCTGTAATGAACTTCATAGATTCAGCAAATTGCTCAACATAATGCAACACTTTCGAGCAGTTCCAATCGATCACAGATTCTTGAATACAAATTGTCAATCGTTGTGCTATAGTATAATAGGTTACTGTGGTGTAGAATTGTGGCAGCGCAGTGTTTCTTCAGATCTCACTGCCTACTCACATCGACATAATTCTTTTCAATGTCGACCATGGTGTCCATTGTTTCGTATATCTCTTATGTAACTACCATCTTCTTTTCTCACGTAGACTTATAGTTGTAACTGTATATTCTTTAAATAAATACTGTTCTTAAATAAGTTACACTATTACTAAATGTTCGTTGTTTCTAATATTTCATAGCGCTGTGGTGTGTTCAATAAGGTGGAATGTTTTTGCGCATCTGGTGCAAACTTGATATGATTAATAGATCGCACTTCTTGAACATGATTGAGTTATTACGTATTAATTTTTTTCGTACTTACAGTTTTTATGATGTTTTAATTTCACCTGTTATTACTTTATCACAAAATGCTTTTCACTTCATTTATTCTGGGTGATCTTCCGGCATTTTGGTGACGCGGGTTTTCATGTGCTCCTTCTTTCTTTCTGTGTAGCACGGTGTGGAATGTGCCGCTGGCGCGTAATTTCTTTTATGTTCAGCTATGGAAACTGGCGGGGAATCTGTGTTGACAAACAAACAGTCCAGAGACGACCCCCATGTGTCTTAAAGTGCCTGTCCTCTAAATCCCACGGGACCGTACACTAAAAGCAACTCAAATTGAACTCGTCAAGAACAGATCAGAACAACAAAACATGTTCTATCTTACCAACAGGATCATGAACATATGGCAGACTCAAATCGAGCAAGCGAAAGACGTACTTTTATTCCGCCGCAGGACACAAGATATAACTCTTGTAGAAACGTGAGCTGATCCCATACGCAGGATCGGCGCTCACTTAAATAACATCTACTTACAAGCTCTAAGTCCAGCTCGCTGCCCTTGAGGCTTAATTATCCAAATCCTCAGTTCAACTGATTAAATAAAAGCCTAGGTATCCGCACCCGGTCTTTCTACTGTTGTGTTGTCTTTAATATATTCCTCTCCGGACTCCCAGCTGCTTCATCACGAAATTACCGCCTCCAGGTGTCACCTTCACACGGAGCCTTTTATAAACACATCCTTTAGAATCCACGAATTCACAGCGTCCCCGTTGCCGTCCAATGACGTTGTTTTCCTTTCCTTGGTTTCTCATATTTGTCGTCCAGTTTTGTGACTGTCTGGGAAAATCCAGTAAGGTCTCTTCTTTATACTTGGTGGCGCATGTTCCGTTATGTGGCACTGTCTACTGTCACGCGGTAGCTCAGTCATTTCTAGGACCTGACAGAATGTCACACAGTGTTGAAATATTTCAAAGAGACAGCAGCCACGTCATCTAACTCGCCAGCTCGGCGTATAGGCAAATTCGACTTTTCAGTGTGTATGTAATTGTGATGAGTTGTCTCCGCTCAGTGGATAGTGAACAAACAATGTGATGAACGGATCGCCGAAAAACGAGAAGTACACAAGAACACGATGACACGTGACAAAATGGACGTTGCGGTCAAAGCCTTCGTCAGAATCTGAACAACAAACACACACCGATACAACCACACACACACACACACACACACACACACACACACACACACACACACACACACACACACACATACACACAACTCTACATGAATATATATATATATATATATATATATATATTAATCATCTGTTTCCTTGCTATGGAATTGATACGTGTGTGGTTGAATACAGTACTTAGTTTAGTTTAGTTTGACGGATCTACATCACGGCACACGGGTGTAACCCATAAGTGCCCCGTTCTACTTCTAACTCAAACCTGCGTCTGGAGAATCTCAGCTCATCGCACGAACTCCGTAGCACCGGCGAGGGTCCTGAAATACTTTTGGTAGATTTTTAACTCGAAATTTTGCCCGGGCTGCGCCGTTAGGCTACTCTTTTTCGATTTCCAACTGCCAAGGGATTTTTTTTTACGTGCGCAACAATACACACGGGCGTCCGATCTCATTACCCAGAGACCAGGGGAAATTTAGTTACTAGAAGTCCACGCGAAAACATCCCGACTCAGTAGCCTGCCTTAGCTTTCTGGGCGACAAGACAACGTTTAAGCCCAACTGAACGGTATAGGAAACATCCCCACTGCCCTGTTACTAGATTTCCAGAAGAAAATGTTCTGAATATCATTTCCCAGTAACCCCTTTCCCGATCCCCCACCTTGCAGTGAAAGAGGAGCTTACGGGTAACATGGTCCCGAAGATTTTTTTTTCACTCGCTTTGAACTCAATCGTAGTCCATAAGAGCTGCAATAACATTAGTGCACTGGTCTGATTTTTGAGTGTCGATTAGCTTTCCTTATTATCAGTGCCTCTTGTCATCAGGCGAACCCACTCCGACTTCAGAGGAACTTGTAATTTACGTCACCAAGTCAAGAACGAGAAGTCAACATTTTAGTCCAACTGACCGGTGTAGGGGTTGAACCCGCTACCTCAGCACTTTTTAATATGCCTTTCCACTGATGTTAAGCTGCAGTACTTTTCTTGCACACCCCTTGGTGTGTGGATGCGAAGAACGGAAGGACAGCTCTGTGGCACAGTCCCCTGGTGATGGCGCTTTTGGTGTCGAGTCGGGAGAATGGTCTCTACACGAACCTGACTTCGAGAGATGCAAACCCTTATCGGTGATGAGACCACCTCACCACTAATGCATCCGACTTAAGAGTTAACAACAGAAAATATAAACAACATAAAAAACACAAAGTAATGCAGCTTTTTTTTCTCCCATATCCTTTACAGGGCATTGCAGTCAACACCAGCATGTTTCAGCTGCTGTTATGTCTTGGCAAGTTATACGTTCAGTAGTTTGCAATGCAGCTTTACAGAACAGAATTACGAAAAAAAATACAGGACGTTGCGGCGACTAGCCTTCATCATTAAATAAATGCACAATGCACAATATATATATATATATATATATATATATATATATATATATATATATATATATATATATATATATATATATATATATATATATATATATATATATATATATATATATATATATATATATATATATATATATATATATATATATATATATATATATATATATATATATAAAACACGGGGAGACACTACCACAGTTCCTTAAATTTTATTCAGACTTAAGAATTAACCCGTCAGGTCTCTAAGTGGAATTACAGTTGACCATCTCCAAAAGTGGAAGGATTTTGCGAGCTTTTTTCACAACCAGTTTGTCTCTAAAGTCAACCACATCTCGTAAAATAATTGCTCCAGATAATTTAGACAATTTTCTAGAAAAGAAAGGCACTGAAATGAGCAAGACATCCCACCTTCTTTTACAATGAATGAATCACCTAAAGGCAAGAAATAGACGCAAAACTTTACTAGAAGACGATCACACGAAACAAAATGGACGTTGAAGCCTAAGCTTCCGTCAGTATAAAAACAGCAAACACATACTGATACAAGTTACAACTACATGAAAAACACTTGTATATCCTTTTTACAGGACATCGCTGTCAACACCAGCATTTTACTGCTGTTGTTGATGTCTTGACAAGTTTATGTTCAGTAGTTTGCCATTGCTTTCTGGACGACCAGCTCTCATGCCAATATGTTAAAACCCAGCGCGACACGGTCTGTTGCCAAATCGGTCGCAGGTGTGTTTCGAAAGCAGGTAAGCGGGCTCATGAATCGCGTCCGCAAGCCCTTAGCCACGGTGACCGGCTGAAAAAAACTATATGAAAAAAAATATGCATTTATTTACAATAGATACTAATCTGTTTCAGTCATTCCAGTGTTAATTATCACCGTCTTATACTGTAACCTAGCATATGTGAAGGGCTAATACTTTCCGTTCCCTGCGATAGTATCTGTCCTGTCAATTATTTATATATATATGTACAAGATTATAAGCAACGTTTTCCCGTAGTTGATTGATTGATTGATTGAATTAGTAATTGACATCACAGCATTCGGGGCATTCCCATAAGTGCTCCGTCCCCATCCTCAGCAGCCAGCGAAGAGTTCCAACACTAATAGTACCAGTATCAATCTGATTATAAGTCTGGCGTCTCGCCTTTCCTCTGAGCGTTGAAATTCCCGTAGTGAATTTGAATAACGAAGACACCAACAATACACTGCACTATTTATTGACTGGCATATTTCGCTGCATTTCATCAGGTACATACTGCAGAAATCACACAACATAAAAAAATGATTAGATAAATCCTCCATTTTGACGATGAGATGAGATGATAATGCATTTCGTGTGCTGTTCAACACACAAAATGGTCGCATGCTAAAGCTCGCAAAAGCAATCGCCTTTCATGTACAGAAACCAACTTTGTGCAAAAATAAGGACAAAATAGTCATTTAACATTACCGTGGTAGACAGTTCACATTACTGTGTGAATATGTGTGTGTTGTATAGATCAGCTTGAACGATGTATCTAATTACTTTAGTTTATGTTGTGTGATTTCCACAATATGTACCTGACGAGATGCAGCGTAATATGCCAGGCAATAGATAATACAATCTAGTTTGTGTCTTCGTTATTCAAATATCATATTATCCTGTTCAAACTTTAAATCGGTAATAACTTGAGTAGTAAGTTCGTTGCTGGTCTCCAGTGTATTTATTTTGCTGATATTTCTTTCCTCCTGATTTTTCTTATTCTGTTCGGGTGATTGTCCTGATAAAGACTAGTCCTTGGGAGGGCTCATCTCCTGCTTTTCGTTGTTTTACTTCTAGTTTGTTATATTACAATCATTGTTCTGTGAAAATATTGTTCAATAAGCATTTTTTATTTCTTTTTCACTGTCTGCTTTTTTTTTTTTTTTTTTTTTTTTTAAATATCTTGTTATAACCTCTCTTTCTTTGTTTAAAACGCCGGCAGTCTGGTAGAAAACGGCTTACGTTGTTTCATTTGTTGTAACCTTTCACGTTTTATTGACATCACTAGAATACCAGTTTATGCTTCGCCATTTTATGTTGAAATTATACATAATTTTGCTGCACCACATCATGCAGACACAGCTTGGCGGTTCCCATGGCTTAATGTTTAGCTGTACGGCTACTTTTCTATGCCATTAAAAGTCTACACGATTCAATTATGGAAAAAAGAACATCAAATCAAAACAAAGAGACGGTGATTTATTAATATTGACGGTACCCTGGGACTACCCGTTTGAGAAGAATACGACATCCGTTGAGACCGAAGTGACCCGGGTATACTCCTTTTCGTTCCGGGCTATCGAAACGTAGATCACTCGTACATGGGCCGTTACTAGTATCGGAAACGAGAGGAAATGGCGAGGGTCACCGAATCCAATTTCTCATAAGCGTCTTGTGTGGACGAAGTCGCGGCGAAAGATCGAAAATTTAGTGGACTTGTAGCTGACAATTGACCTCGTCTATCTGATATGAGTTGCACCACGGGAGTGATACTGAGGCCTAATCAAAACTCAATTTTCTCAGCCGCCCGAATTCGACGATAATACGGAAGATATGAGCTTCTCGGAGACGACATTATTTTCCTAGCCGGGGATATCAGTTCATCAACGGATCGTTGCTCATTATTGGCCTGTCCTCGGCCAGCTACTGCCGTCACGTGATTTCTATCAACCCCGTCTAGTTCTTCTTCCGGTTGGATTAGCCTGGGATGGACAGTAATGACACAGGAATGCATTAAACCAGTTTTAGATAGAGCACTAAAACAGTAATACCCTTGTGCCTTTTATCTGATTATCAAATATAATGGCTGTGTACAACAACTTGATATGTGTCCTGGACATTTCATGAGATGGCGCTGAATTGTATTTATCAGGCATTAACTTTCTGAAACGTGTCAAAACTGTGTGAGAACGTTCTTAAGAATATTGTAGCGCATAAAAAATGCGAAGCATCCGATTAACCGCCCTGTAGGCAACATACCAAACATAACCGTAGACAGTCGTTAAAAAATGAGATCGATTCTTTGTACTTAAATATGCATAAACGGCATTTTATTTTTTCATTCAAAATATCCATTTAGTAACTCTGTAATTCCATTGCTCTGCTTCCTTGTAAGAGCGCAACAAACGTTAAATTGCACGCACAAAAGACTTATAGCGATATTGTCGTTAATTGGAGGCGGTGGGTTCGCATCCCAAGTGTCCCTATCATAATCAAGTGGCCTGTTCTGTGGAGAACCTCTCCTTTTTTTCTTAGAACCTCTCCACCGTAACATTTCTAATTGTATCTCTGTCATCAGACATTTGTCATGTCTCTCTTGCTGTCACGTGTACATTTTGTTATCTATCACCATTTGAATCCATCAACGTAGCGGTCTTCCTCTTCTACTCCTCCCCGGCACACTTCCCTCCATATTTATCTTTGTAGACTGTTATGTCTTTTTACCAAGTGTTTGTAAAGTCTCACTACACTTTGCGTGTAGAACAAATATGAAAAATTAAGTACATGATGTCACCAAAAAATGTGCTCCACAGTCCATCGTGAAGCAATATTCAGCACATGACTGTCGTCTGCTCGAGTAATTCTTTGCACTCCAAGCAGAATGGTGTTATCAACGGAAGACAGAATTTTGTCAAATTTCATCTACATACAAAGTGTAGTGAGACTTTACAAACACCCTGAATTTCAGTTCTTCGTTATTTTTCGTCTTTATCAGCATTATTTTCAATATTGAGTTCTTGTTAGATAGATCTGTTTGTTTTCCTTTCCGGTCAATTAATTTTTAATACGTTTCTGTTATATTTAAAGTCAGAGGCGAATGTGTGCTTTGCAGCTTATTTGTGCAATATCTAAGTTTGATACCAGTATGTACTACTACTACTACTACTACTACTACTACTACTACTACTACTACTACTACTACTACTACTACTACTACTACTACTACTACTACTACTACTACTACTTCTACTACTACTTGCTGCTGCTGCTGCTACTGCTAATACTCTTATACTACTACGATTACTACTGCTACTGCTGCTGCTGCTGCTGCTACTACTACTACTACTACTACTACTACTACTACTACTACTACTACTACTACTACTACTACTACTGCTGCTGCTGCTGCTGCTACTATTACTACTACTACTACTACTGTTATTGCTGCTGCTACTACTACTACTACTACTACTACTACTACTACTACTACTACTACTACTACTACTACTACTACTGCTACTACTACTACTACTACTACTACTACTACTACTACTATATACTCGGTCTTCCTTATACCACTACTACTACTCGGTCTGTCTTTTACCGGTGGACACTCGGTCTTCCTTATACCGGTGGATACTCGGTTTTCCTTATACCGGTTGATACTCGGTCCTCCTTATACCGGTGGATACTCGGTTTTCCTTATACCGGTTGATACTCGGTCTTCCTTATACCGGTGGATACTTGGACTTCCTTATACCGGTGGATACTCGGTCTTCCTTATACCGGTGGATACTCGGTCCTCCTTATACCGGTGGATACTCGGTTTTCCTCATACCGGTTGATACTCGGCCTTCCTTATACCGGTGGATACTTGGTCTTCCTTATACCGGTGGATACTTGGTCTTCCTTATACCGGTGGATATTCGGTCTTCCTTTCATCGGTGGATTCTCGGTCTTTCTTTTACCGGTGGATACTTGGTTTTCCTTATACCGGTGGATACTCGGTATTTCTTATACCGGTTGATACTCGGTCTTCCTTATACCAGTGGATACTTGGTTTTCCTTATACCGGTGGATACTCGGTATTTCTTATACCGGTGGATACTTGGTTTTCCTTATACCGGTGGATACTCGGTATTTCTTATACCGGTTGATACTCGGTCTTCCTTATACCGGTGGATACTCGGTCTTCCTTATACCGGTGGATACTCGGTTTTCCTTATACCGGTGGATACTCGGTATTTCTTATACCGGTTGATACTCGGTCTTTCTTATACCGGTGGATACTTGGTTTTCCTTATACCGGTGGATACTCGGTCTTCCTTATACCGGTGGATACTTGGTCCTCCTTATACCGGTGGATACTCGGTTTTCCTTATACCGGTTGATACTCGGCCTTCCTTATACCGGTGGATACTTGGTCTTACTTATACCGGTGGATACTTGGTCTTCCTTATACCGGTGGATATTCGGTCTTCCTTTCATCGGTGGATTCTCGGTCTTTCTTTTACCGGTGGATACTTGGTTTTCCTTATACCGGTGGATACTCGGTATTTCTTATACCGGTTGATACTCGGTCTTCCTTATACCGGTGGATACTCGGTTTTCCTTATACCGGTTGATACTCGGTCTTCCTTATACCGGTGGATACTTGGACTTCCTTATACCGGTGGATACTCGGTCTTCCTTATACCGGTGGATACTCGGTCCTCCTTATACCGGTGGATACTCGGTTTTCCTTATACCGGTTGATATTCGGCCTTCCTTATACCGGTGGATACTTGGTCTTCCTTATACCGGTGGATACTTGGTCTTCCTTATACCGGTGGATATTCGGTCTTCCTTTCATCGGTGGATTCTCGGTCTTTCTTTTACCGCTGGATACTCGGTCTTCCTTATACCACTACTACTACTATATACTCGATCTTCCTTATACCACTACTACTACTATATACTCGATCTTCCTTATACCACTACTACTACTATATACTCGATCTTCCTTATACCACTACCACTACTATATACTCGATCTTCCTTATATCACTACCACTACTATATACTCTGTCTTCCTTATACCACTACTACTATTATATACTCGGTCTTCCTTATACCGGTGAATACTCGGTCTTTCTTTTACCGGTGGATACTCGGTCTTCCTTATACCACTACTACTACTATATACTCGATCTTCCTTATACCACTACTACTACTATATACTCGATCTTCCTTATACCACTACTACTACTATATACTCGATCTTCCTTATACCACTACCACTACTATATACTCGATCTTCCTTATATCACTACCACTACTATATACTCTGTCTTCCTTATACCACTACTACTATTATATACTCGGTCTTCCTTATACCGGTGAATACTCGGTCTTTCTTTTACCGGTGGATACTCGGTCTTCCTTATACCACTACTACTACTATATACTCGATCTTCCTTATACCACTACCACTACTATATACTCTGTCTTCCTTATACCACTGCTACTATTATATACTCGGTCTTCCTTATACCGGTGGATACTCGGTCTTTCTTTTAGCGGTGGATACTCGGTCTTCCTTATACCGGTGGATACTCGGTCTTTCTTTTAGCGGTGGATACTCGGTCTTCCTTATACCGGTGGATACTCGGTTTTTCTTATACCGGTGGGTACTGTCATTCTTTTATTGATGGATACTCGATACAGGATACTCCTGTGCGTATTTTGGGTCTCAAAAAGTGTTATCCATCCCTGGCATCACCCATGTTGTTTTCAGTTGTGATTATTATCCTCGGCTGTTCAGACACTTACAGAGTTCACTGTAAACACACACATCTCCTTGGAAACGCAAATGCGCCTGCGATCAGTGCGCCACCTAACGCCATTTTACGCGAACTAAACCGGGGAGTGATTTAGAGTGCTGCAGTCTAACTTCCCCTCACAACAACTGACAGTTGCTGATGCCATCATTACAGAGATACCTCTCAACATCCGTGAGTCGAGATTGATCAAAGCCAGCAGGGCGCCCTGCATGTCACAAGAGCGGATCCCACAGACACTGGCTCCGTGTGTGGCAAAGCTGATGGTTTTGTCTATTGGCTGGCAGCAAGAAAACATCTCTTCATTTCGTCTTTTAAAACAGTTCTTTATTTTTTGACAGTTGATATTCACCGCCCTGCTGGGTTTCCGAAATTGGGTCGCAATCTCTGCCGGGGGCTATTAATGATAACTGACGCCCTTTCCCTGCTGCGGAAGTGCCAGGAAACTCTTCGGCAAGCCAGGAATGTTCTGTACTGCAGCCAGGTTTCTGAGGACAATGCAAAAAATTCAACGGACAGACAGAATAACCAATGGGCAAGTTCTACAAGAGGCAAATGAAAACCGCTAACTGATTTGAGAAATTAGACGTAGTCATTGTTTTGGGGAAAAGGGGGGGGGCGCTATGAGAAGAAAAAACAAACTAGAGAACTTGGTGACAACAGGCGAGATTGAGGGGGGGGGGGGGAGAACAAGGGGAAGGCAGATAAGTAAATATCTAGATGGATTGACCACATGGCATGGTCGGGATAAGAAGACAGAGCTGACTCATGGCTCTGGTGATCGTAGGAAATGGCGAAACATGACCGCTCACGCTTACCGGCATTGCACATGATAATGATGATGATAGCCTGCGCCAGTTTTTTCAGATCTGTTTCTCTGGGAAAGTTAACCCGGTCAACAAATGCATGAAGAAGTCAAACGTGTCGGTCGAAAGGTGCACAAATCACAGCTCTGCTGTAAACAGGCACAACGCAATTTCGTCCACAGCATTTCGGAGAACGCAGAAGAAGATCTGTTTCTGTTCCTGTAGCCTCTTCTCTCTAGCACCACCTATGGAGTACCGATTGATCTTACAAAATACTCGGCTAGTGCCATGTACTCTGGGGGACGTGGTGGCGTAGTGGCCAGTACGCATGCCCGTCGACACTGCTGTCGTATGTTCGAATCCCCCTCGAGGCGGGAGAATTATTTTTTTTATTGATCAGAGCTTCCAGGTCTACCCAGCTTGTAATGGGTACTAGAAAATGTTCCGGGAAGCAAAAGCGGCAGGTGTTACCATATCAACCAACGAAGGCAGATCAGTCTGTACACATTGGGATTAGCACCAGATATAGCTCAAGACGTGAATATGGATTCTTTACTTGCCACATGCCCAGTATCCCCCAGGACACGAAACGGAGCCTATTTGCTTAAATAACTCCTTCTGTCTAAAGGTTTATAACAAACATGTGTCCCATAATAATCAAACATGAAAGATCTCCAACTGAGATTGTCCAACGATAATGTTAAACACAGCAGTCATGGAATAATTTATCGGGAAGGCTTCAAAATAAGACATTTATTGAACATACATGATAAGCCAGCAGACGAGAGATGAAGTCCGCCTCTGTCATTCAACTATACTATCGAAGCAATTCATTAATATTCGAGCTCCTCGTGATAATGATTGTTCCCGCTGTGCAATATCCCCTGCAGCCATTCATAGCATGCGATAATCCTCAATTAGCCATCGCTCGCTAGTGTTAATCTATTAACCATTGAACGTTTACGGGTATCTTTGTAATCTCTCATCCACATATTAGCAGTTACCTCCTTGCTGGAGTATGATTCCTGTGAATCCCTGCTGCACACGGCAGTGTCTGTTTGAAACAACACAACATATTGCGGCTTCCAGGAGACTAAACGAACAATTATACTAGGCCGGGCGGTCCCTCCAGCAGGCCGCCGCCATTCTCCTTCAGAAGCTTCTAGTCGACTATTGTACGTTACAACAACACGACAGCCACTAACCATACGCCACACACGACAATACAGTTCATAGATAAACACACGTTTATTGTATGGTGCCCGTAAAAGTAGACAGAAGAAGTAGGGTACGGATAATATCGGTGCTGTATGGTGCAACTACAAATCGAGGTTTTGTCGTAATTTGGAGGTGACAGGTTCGAATCCCCGTCGTAACTATAGCTTTCAATTTTTATGTTATCTAGTGCGTCCTCTAGTTCTAGTATATAATTCTTACCCCTACTTATATGAGCGCCAAATAACACGTGTGTATTTATTTACCCATCGAGATATTGGCAACAATCTTCTCATATAAATTGTGGTATAGAGCCTAGTTCTTGTATTTTATTTGATCTTCCTTTTCTCCTTTCTTCTATTTCGTTGATAAAACTTTATTTATTGCCTAACACATTTAACCAGGAAACTTGATTGCGGGTTTACATTGTATTGTGGTGTGTCAAATGATGTGTTCTCATTTTCTGTAATCTTTTCTCTTCTCTGTTGAAACCATGGCGAATTGTACATTTCTTTACCAGTGAGGACGAGAGGCCGAGATCCGTCGGGATATATGAACGTCTACTCCATTTGGCAGAGAACAAGATTATGATGTGGTGGTGATGATGATGATGATGATGATGATGATGATGATGATGATGATGATGATGATGATGATGAAAACAAAACCCGTATGATGTATATGGTGCTGTGCACGACCTTGGGCATTAGCTATGCCTTCTGGGACAGAAAGAATTTGTTAGTCTTCAAAGTACATGTTTACAAGGGACGCAGAGTTGTTTCCAAGGCACCAGGGCCGGGTTATATACTGGCCAAGACCTATTGACGCGTCCTCGTCGAGCGTCCTGGGGAACAGGTCCCTTCGGGGTCCTGGCTAAAGTCAGTAGGATCGCCGATTCCTCCGAAGTCGGAGAGTGTCTGCCTGTACGGCGAGGAACCACCAGTCTGCACACCAATAAGCCAGACATGGGATATCGGATACTCACGCAAACCTCAGGTCCTGTATGACATCATACTGATATTGGACAACAGGATGCCTTCATCGGGCGTACAGGACTTCGCGTTGGAGCTCAAGCCAACGAACACAAGCACGCAAGCAAGCAACATGTTTACATGTTGTAAGGCAAGCAAGCAACATGTTTACATGTTGTAAGGCACCTGTGGAGTATAAGACACATGATGAATGAATCACTAGAAGACCAGAAGTAGATTGTGAGCTTTACGAGAACACCATTACAAGAAACAAAATGGACGTTGCGGCCAGAGCCGCAACATCAGCACAGAATAAACAAACACAAACCGACCCAACCATCCATCGTGTGCCATGCCGATAAGCGTAGGCGGTCATATTTTGCCATCTCACTCGATCCCAGAGTCGTGGATCAGCTCCGTGTTTCTTTCTCGACCATGCCACGTGGTCAAGCCATCCAGGTATTTACTTCTCGGTCTTCCTCCTGGTCTCTTCCCTTCGATCTTGCCAGTTGTCACCAAGTTCTCTCATTTATTTCTTCTCATAACGTGTCCAAAAAATCTTGACTGTCTGCGTCTAATGTCTCTAATCAGTTTACGATTTTCATTTGTTTCTTGAAGGACTTGTTCATTGGTTTTTCTGTCTGTCCATGGTATTCTTTGCATTTTCCTCAGAAACCACATTTCCACAGCCATCAGATGCTTTTCAGCTTGTCTGCTCATTGTCCACGCTTCACATCCAAACAAAAGTATAGGTTCTATGTAGCACTTCAACACTCTTTTTGTCGTTTCAATTGATATATTTTATTGATCAGTATGTTTATCTTGCAAAAGGCTACCCTCGCGATGGCAATTCTTGTTCTAATTTCTTCAAGGCACCTCCCATTAGATGTTATGACTGTTCCGAGATAACTGTACCGATTCACTTGTTTAAGAATATGCCCATTTACTTGTATATTACATTGTGGCATTTCCTTCTTCCCAGTGACGACCATAATCTGTCTTCTTACGATTCAATTCTAACCCTAGTTGTTCACTGTGAGCAACAACTGCATCTACATGATCCCAACCGACTCAGCTACATGAAAATACAAAAGTCACTTATCTGTATCCTTGTTGTGGCTGGATACGGCTTAATGGTTAACACTAGGAACCGGATGTGTGGTTAAGGCGGGTCAATAAACTAAAGGTCAATAATGTCACAAGTCCAGAGATTAGCCTAGCCACCTGAGGGCAAAACACCCGCCAGGGGAAAGGGGAGGCGCCCATGTGAGCAAACAAAGGATATGCCTAAATTTTCCCACCCAAATCACACACACATACACACACACACACACACACACACACACACACACACACACAAGGTCAAATTTACAAGCACAAAGCACAATTTGGACGTTGCAACTATGTGATCTTTATCAAGACAGAAAAAAAACAACTTCACAACTTACAAGAATATAACAAACAAATCGGTGCGGATCTATAACGAAAAGACTCAACCAGTTATCAAGAAGACTAAAGTACTCGTGAAAAGGAAATGGGGAAATTAATCTTCAGGGAGGGGAGAGTGGTATCTTTTCGAATCACTGGACAATGCAGACCGAATCTAGTGACACTCGCAAATGCCGCCCATGGTGTTAGCTATTCTTGCCCTTTTTTATATGAAGCCATCATTTCCTTAGACGTGCCGGGCGTGTAAATATTTATAACGCGTTAAGAAGTAAATGTGAAGGTCTGGGACTTGTGTTAGGCTCTTGTGACAAGTTTCAATATTGGCTGATGAAACATGGTCTGGCGCCATGCTTCTGTACGGGTCTGTCCTGCGTCTTTCATTCAAAAGCAAACGGCAAACAGGTTGGGTGTACGGAGCTACTAAGTGGGCGCTATTCCGTCTCGATAAACTGTATGACATTACAAGAGGGTTACAATTTTGCTTTTCGTCACTGGTAGTTGGAAAACGAATGGAGATCAAATAATTGAACTAAAGGTGATAATGTTTTTCTTAACATTTCATTGAAAAATAATACAACATGAGCGGATCTGCAATGGTGGATTCTGTGAATTCGATATTCGAGCTGTGTAATGCCTTCGTATGCCATCAAGCGATCTTAATTGACACTATTTTAAATTCGACTAATCTAGCAGGAAACGGGTTTGTTTGTAGTAACAAGTAATGGACAGAAGCCATAAGACCATGCTAATTGTAAACTTCACGACAAAACGCGAACAAATACTTCATCCAGCGTCTCGCCCCCCGCAGCTTAGCTGTATTATTTAAGTGGTGCTTGGGGAGATAAAAACGTCATTAGGAGCATGTCTGTTGATTTTTTTTTTTATTATTTTTTTTTTTTGCACTCGCTCGCTTTGAACTCAAGAGTAGTCCATACACTACTTCTAGTAGTCCTGGACTGAATTTTGCGTGTGGGTTAGGTTTCCCTATTAACAGTGTCCCTCGCCATCAGGCGATCCCACTCCGACTTCAGAGGTACTTGTAATTAATGTCCCCAAGTCAAGGACGATGGGTCAACATGTTTGTCCAACTGCCCGATGTAGGGGTTTACCCTTTACCTCTTCAATAGCAGACAGGATGTTTAAGAACAGCGATCGTATCAATTCAGCCATGCTGACCTACGTCTGTTGATTTGATATTATCTAATACGAGGAAATCCGCAGGGAAGGTTAACACGGTCAACAAATGCCCGCAGAAGTCGGATGTGTCGGCCTAACGGCGCAAGAACGCAGATCTGTTGTAAACAGGCACAACGCAGTCACATCCGGAAAAAAAAAATCCGGATGAACGCAGAAGAAGAAGAAGATACGAGGAAATACGGTGATATGGCCAATAGTCCTGGCATACCAGCACAGAGGTTTGAGATCAACCCTCAGTAGTGAATTCTCGACTCTCAAATGACATCTCTGGGGTCGATCCAGCCTCGTAAAATGTGTGCTAGAGACTTTGCTGGCAAACGAAGACGGGGTGGAACTGATTAGTATATCTCAGAATCCACAAGATTAGTAAGTGTGGAATCCTACAACCGCAGGCAGATACCTTTATCTTATTAATAAGTAAGATTTGTATTGTCATCAGCATCTTCAAATTAGGCCTTCAAGCGTTGTGGAGATGATTAGTTGGCGCTCCAGCGCCAGATGGGTGGCACTGGATAGTGTCATTCCGTGTGATTGTATAATAGTCAGTCCATTTTCTTCTCGGCCTCCTCTTGCTCTCTTTGCAGATCTTCTTTGATGTAGCTCTAGTGCTGGTAAATGGCGGTGTTGCATTCTAACGAGATGCCCAAACCATTTGATCTTCCGTCTTTTAAAGTGAAGCAAGGTGTTCATCCAACTGTCTGTCTGATAACATCATTTCTAATTCGGGCTCGGTTAGTTAAGCTGGCAACTCTCCTCAAGCACATAATCGCACACAAGTTAATTTTGCGTAAGTGTGATTTGGATAATGTCCAAGTTTGACATTGGTAGCATAGGTTTGATGTGAATGTGTTATTTATTATCTGTCGTTCTGCGGACATTTGTATATGTGGATATATCTGTATGGGTGATAGTTAATATATAAGCGTACTTGCTTTTTGACATATGATTTCAATTTCTCTGTCTATTCTGCCATCTTCTGTGATCATACTTTCACGATATTGGAATTCTTTGTTTAAGAGATGTGCTATTTGTCAGAATACTTAGTGGACCAGGAGATCTGCTAACTTGCATTACTTCAGTTTTGATTGTATTTACTTTCATGTTGTATCTGCTGCATTTGAACTCAGCTTATGTATAATTTTCTCTGTCTATTCTCCACAGGTGTGGACAATCCTCGACACCGCAAGGTACAAGAGGAACAAGATGAGATGAGATGTATGATTTTGTAGTCTACCCTCGTTGGAATAAAACAGACACTTGTCGTATGCAAATAAAAGCTCATTTACTGCGGGTGAATCTGTTATTTGTGGAAGGAAAGGGCACAAACAATGCATTTTATACATTACGGACACTAATAGAAAGGTCAATAGAGAAACAGAGAGACATATATTTGTGCTTCATAGATTATACTAAGGCATTTGATAAAGTAAAACATGATGAACTGATTAAAATGTTGGAAGATATAAACACTGATGGAAAAGATTTAAGAATAATAAAGAATATTTACTGGAACCAAGTAGCAGCAATTAAAATGGGAAATAAAGAGGGTAGTTACAAACAGATAAAGCTAGGAGTACGACAGGGGTGTGTCTTGTCACCAGATCTTTTCTCCCTGTATAGCGAAGTAATAATGAGAGAGATCAAAGAGATGCCAGGAATACTAGTTGGAGGTTATAATATAAATAATATACGCTATGCAGATGACACAGTATTGGTGGCGGATAATTCAACAGACCTACAACAATTATTAGACGTTGTAGTAACAGAGAGTGCAAGGAAAGGACTCTCCTTGAATATCAAGAAAACAGTAACAATGGTAATATCAAAGAAAATGGTGACACCAAAATGTGACATAGAAATAGAAGGGAAAATCCTTAACCAAGTGGATAATTTTAGATACCTAGGAGCATTTATAACATCAGATGGAAGATGTACAACAGAGATTAGGAGCAGAATAGGGCAGGCAAAAGCCGCATTTCAGAAAATGAAGAGTATCTTATGCAATAAGTCACTATCACTGAATGTAAGAAAGAGAGTGCTGAAATGCTATGTAGAACCAGTTTTGCTGTATGGCAGTGAATCTTGGAATGTAAATGAACAAATTAAGAAGAAATTAGAAGCAACAGAGATGTGGTTCCTAAGACGAATGTTGCGAATTCCTTGGACTGCCAGCGTAACTAACGACGACTGCCTGAAACAGGCTAACGAAACTAGAACATTATATACAACAATAAGACAGAGACAAACAGCTTTCCTCGGTCATGTGATGAGAAGAGAGGCATTGGAGAACATCGTAACAACTGGAAAGATCGAGGGGAAGAGAGGCAGAGGTAGACCAAGAGAAGTGATGCTGGATGGATTGAGACGGTGGCATGGAGGAATATCAGCAGCAGAGTTGATCCAGAAAACCAAAGACCGAGATCTATGGAGAGCCATGAACGCCTACGCCAGCCGGCACGGCACTTGATGATGATGATGATGAATCTGTTATTACATCTGAAGTAAAGAGTTCAAAATTTGCTACATCTATTCTGTCAAATCTTGCTTCTTTGGATAGTGCATTGAAGCCCACAAATGAGCTGACCCTACATAGAACCTGTGCTTGTGTATGGATGTGAAGAGTGGACAATGAGCAGACAAGCTGAAAAACAGCTGATGCCTGTGGAAATGTGGTTTCCGAGGAAAATGCAAAGAATACAATAGACAGACAGAAAAACAATTGAACAAGTCCTGCAAGAAACAAATGATAACCGTAAACTGATTAGAGAAATTAGACGTAGACAGTCACAATTTTTTGGTCACGTTATGAGAAGAAATAAATTAGAGAACTTGGTGACAGCTGGCAAATTCGCGGGGAAGAGAACAAGGAGAGGGCAGAGAAGTAAATGCCTGGATGGCTTGGCCACGTTGTATGGTCGAGACAAGAACACCGAACTGATCCACGAATCTGGTGGACGAGTCAGATGGCAAAACATGACCGCCTAGGCTTACCGGTATAGCACATGATGATGAAGATCACATCGCAGATACATAGCGGCTCCCGTGTGGCCAGTCTTTTCTCCCGTCGACTGGCAACGAACGCAGGAGTCGAACCATCGCCCCGCTGCCCTCATGATCTCATCAGCATAGCTCTCCATCAACTACACTAACTTGGAATTCCGTTGTGCTTACAGTTTCAATTAATAAATTTTATAATGCGTTCTCTGGTCCCTGTTTATTCCATGCACTATGAGTGCCAATCAATAGCTGTGAATTCATTTCTCTTATTTTTGCTGCAAATCTGTAATCAAGACAACTGAATAGAAAGCCATTGTGACAGCAGAGTAGCCCATACTGAAAGACAATCGCAATAGTCAGTCCAGTGCACTAGAAATACTAGCATATGTGTGGACTACGCTTGAGTTCAAAGCTAGCCAACAAAACAAAACTATAGTATGTCCACATTTGTTTGCCTTCATTCACGATCAATTATTTTGAAAACTGTCTGTTGCATCGTTATGAAATTTTTCCAGCCGTCTTATATTTACCCCCACCCAAGGAATATGTCTTTGATAGGTCCAAAAACAACTTAAATCATTGAAAGCGGCGACATTCCTTTGATGTTTTACTCAACAACTAGTGATTTCTCGCTAACAAAGTTATTTTTACGGTAATGGGGTTCTGCAAATTCTGATGACACACAAAGGCGTATCCGGATTCGTATGGGAGTGGGTGCAATGAAAGAACTAGCTTAAAATCGGCAGGGTCGGCTGCATTGCACCGGGTTTTTATCCCATATGGCTCAGTTTCTTTCCGCAGCGCGGAAAGCGTCGCACAAAGCACGAACTCCGTAGCTCCAGCGACGACCCTCGGGAGTCTCCGAAAAAATGCACTCGTGAAATGGAGGACGCATCCCGGAATCGAACATACAACCTTCGGAGCCCGAGTCAGACGGCTTGACCACTTCACCACGGAGAATCCCGAGAGGGGTGCAATGTGTAATATTAGTAAAGACAGAATTTACAGAGGCACGGGGTAAATAATTTGTAAATTGACAGGAAAGTAGAAGGAATATATTTCTTACCTTATTTTTCATTTCCTTCTTGTTTCTTCAGCTGATGCTGATGCTGTAATGTTTAGGGCCTGCAATTCGTCTGAATAGTTGGAGCAAAATATCCCAGTAAGTGTGTACGTAGATTAAGGTCTGCGATCTGCTCAGACCTTAATCTGTGTCGGATGATTCCAGTAGGTTGATGATTGCTCTCGGTTGCATAAAATTCAATCCATCCTTTCTCCATAGTCCTCTTCCTCTTTCAACACATGGTACTGACGTTTTTTCCAGTAACTTTTATCAATATTTAATAGCGCGGACAGACAGACAGACATATAGACAGACAGACAGACAGACAGACAGAAAGGTAGGTAGGTAGGCAGAAAGGTAGGTGGGTGGATGGCTGGCTGGCTGACTGGGTGGGTCGGTCGGTTGGTCGGTCGGTAGGTGGGCCGGCAGGCAGGCAGATAGATAGATAGATAGATAGATAGATAGATAGATAGATAGATAGATAGATAGATTGATTGATAGATCGATAGATAGATAGATATCTGTCTATAGGTCGGTCGGCCGGCCGGCCGGCAGGCAGGTAGGTAGATAGATTAGATAGATAGATAGATAGATAGACAGACAGACAGACAGACAGATAGATAGATAGATAGATAGATAGATAGATAGATAGATAGATAGATAGATAGATAGATAGATAGATAGATAGATAGATAGATAGATCCCCGCCTGGAGCCGGGCCGAGCCAGCTAGTTTATTTATATAATCACGTTTCATGAAAGAACCCACAGTTTGATGACACCTCTGAACTATAACACTCAGTCTGTGCAAAAACGAAAGACCGCCAGACAATTTTAAAAATAGCGCGAATGTGTCTTGCTGGACCTGTAATACTCTTAAAATTAAGGCATTAATGGCGGGGCCGTAAAATATATACTGCATATAAGCAAACATTGAAATCTGGTGTACAATCTCCAGAACAAAAAATTTTTTGTTGGGTGGACATAATGATAAGGTTATATACTAATTTTCATCATTTTCCCTCAGTTGGTTACTGAGATATTGAATTTTACATTGAGGCAACAAACAAAAAACACACTATAGAAAGATGATGCATATTACAAACTCGACCGAAGAGAACAAGTAGCAATCTTCAGACTCCCCACGGGACATAACAGGCTGAAATACCACTTGTTCAATAAACTAAAGATAGGAGATACCGATGAATGTAATTGGTGAACTAGTAAAATGACAGCTAAACATTTGCTGCAGGAGTGCCCAATATATACAGATCAGAGAAAGATATTTTGGCCCACACCTGCTTCATTTGAGGACAAGCTCTATGGACATATCAACAAGCTCAAGTTGACAGCAGCTTAATTTAATTACATTCAGGTCGACATCAAAAGGTGCATGAAGTAGTACTTGGACTGCCACACTTCATACCACAGGTATGTCGGTAACAAAAGCGTCCCAGAGGCATGAAATGGAATATTGCTTGAATAGCAAATCCATTACCTGGAAAGTCCGAATCGAAAGCTAACTGTGTGGAAGTCATCTGCAGACTGCATTCCTCTGGTTTCCAGAGGAACAGCCTATGGTGAACGGAAGGCCCAATATACGGAAGTGAGGCTAAGCAGCCATGTGCAGGACGTGACGATTCCTTGGGTGAGCCCAGTATCAGAGAGCTATGTGTCGGCTCTGCAATTATGGAAGCCTCCTTGGATGGCGGGGAAAGTCCATGATCTGCCCCTGCCTTCCCTTGAGGGCTGACCAGGATGTCTTTGGCTCTTCTTCTTCTTCTTCTTCTTCTTCTTCTTCTTCTTCTTCTTCTTCTTCTTCTTCTTCTTCTTCTTCTTCTTCTTCTTCTTCTTCTTCTTCTTCTTCTTCCTCTTCTTCGTTCATCCGGAGTTGTTTTTTTTTTGTATGTGATTGCGTTGTGCCTGTTTACAGCAAAGCTGCGTTCTTGCGCCGTTAGGCCGACACATCCGACTTCTGCGGGCATTTGTTGACCGGATTAACCATCCCGGTTTGGCTGTTCTATATGGGCCAGTTGGTATGGGGGAATAACACCACAACAGTGAGAGTTTTACGAAACCCCCGGGAAGGTTAAACCGGTCAACAAATGCCCGCAGAAGTCGGATGTGTCGGCCTAACGGTACAAGTACACAGCTCTGCTGTAAACAGGCACAACGTAATCACGCCCGGAAAAAAACTCCGGATGAACTCAGAAGAAGAAGAAGAAACAAAAACTAAAAGAAAGACAATATAAATCTTGCTGGTATGTCAGACAGAATAGCTATTTTTGTTATCACGTTAAAGAACAATGTTTTATTGAAGTTTACATGAAAATTATTTGGACGCTCAAAAAGTAATCTGGCACGTCATGTCTTCATGGGTTCAGAAACATGATATTTTCCCTGTTTCTCACGCTCCGCTCAGAGCTGTTTAGCAAAGTCATATATATATATATAATTTTTCATGTGTAGTTTTTGATGTAGTTGTATTTGTGTGTGTGTTTGTTGTTTGTGTGCAGAAGAAGTCTTTGGTCGCAGCGTCCATTTTCTTTCTTGTTATCGTGTTCTAGAAAAGCTTACCGTTTCTACTTCTCGTGTTTGTTTGTTTGTTTTATTCGTTAATTCATCAGGTTTTTATAGACCGCTACCTTGACAAGCAATCGCACTAACCAGTGTGCCACCTCGGCTCCCCACTACAGACACTGCTGTTCAATTCACAGAATCACACACAATAGGTTGAAACAAGCAATATACTTTCACAGTTCCATTCACACGACTGTTGACTACCACTTTCCAAAATAAAAATTGAAGATACGGTCAAAGGGAGAGTATTCAAGTAAAAATTTGACGACAAGTTTTCCTTGTACTACATTGTTCGTGCGAGCTGCCAGCGTATGGCTAGACGCTCGTCTTCCGGCCAGGTGGCCATTGGTTCGATCAACATCGGAGCGGATTCGAATTGTTTACAATGATTTGGGCTTCCGGGTCGATCCAGCCTAATATTAGTACCGGGAAATGTCTTGGGAAATGAAGGCGGCCGGTGTAATACTGACCACATTACTAAACGAGTGCGGATGTTTTTATTTTTTTTTTGGCATATCCCTTACAGGACGTTTTTCAGCTGCTGTTGATGTACTAGGCAAGATTACGCTCAGTAGTTTGCCATTGCTTTCTGAGCGACCGGCTCACATACCCCGTAAGTTACCGACGCGGCGAGAACCGCTACCGATTCTCGCGCATATCTCGTTACTCACGAGAGTATACGGGATTACGGAGAAAGACGCTATCCCCATTGGTCTTTACAAATTCGGGTCTAGCACCACGTGCCCAGTACACCCTTAAGCGTGTAGAACGGTCCTTTATTTACTTTGACTTAGATTGTGCTCTAGCACTGAAAACTATCGCTACAATATATAGTAGTACTAGCTGACCCGGCCCGGCTTCGCCCAGACTCTGGTGGGGAGCATCTCATTTAATTCATATAAGTAGTCATATAAGTTCTCGTTCCCGTTACCGACTATCTGTCTGTCTGTCTGTCTGTCTGTCTGTCTGTCCATCTGTCTGTCTGTCTGTCTGTCTGACCCGGCCCGGCATCGCCCAACTCCTGGTGGGGAGCATCTCATTTAATTCATATAAGTAGTCATATAAGTTCCCGTTCCCGACTGTCTGTCTGTCTGTCTGTCTGTCTGTCTGTCTGTCTGTCTGTCTGTCTGTCTGTCTGTCTGTCTGTCTGTCTGTCTATCTATCTGTCTGTCTGTCTGACCCGGCCCAGCCCATGGTGGAGAGCATCTCATTTAAATTATATAAGTAGTCATATAAGATCCCGTTCCCGACTATCTGTCTGACTGTCTGTCTGTCTTGGGTAAATGTAGGAGGGAGGAGGAAGAGGGAGGTGGAGGAGGGAAGAGGAGGGAGGAAGAGGGAGGAGACAGGAGGAGTAGGGAGGAATAGGAGGGAGGAGGAGGGATTAGGAGGAGGAGGGAGGAGTAGGGTGGAGGAGGAGGCGAGGAGGAGGGAGGAGGAAGAGGGAGGAGGAGGGAGAAGGAGGGAGGAGGAGAACGTAGGAGGAGAAGGGAGCAGGAGGAGGAGAGGGAGGAGGAGGGAGAGGGAGGAGGAGGGAGGAGGAGGAGAGAGTAGGAGGAGGGAGGAGACAGAGGGAGAAGGAAGAGGGAGGAGGAAGAGGGAGAAGGAGGAGAAGGAGGGGGAGGAGGAGGAGGGAAGAGGAGGAGGGGAGGAGGAGGAGGGAGGAGGAGGAATGTGAAGAGAGGAGGAGGGAGGAGGAGGAGGGAGGCGGAGAGAGGAGGAGGAGGGAGGAGGAGGAAGAGGGAGGAGGAGGAATGTGAAGGGAGGAGGGGGGAGGAGGTAGAGGGAGGAGGAGGGAGGAGGAGGAGGTAGAGGGAGGAGGAGGGAGGAGGCGGAGAGGGAGGAGGAGGGGAGGAGTGAGGAGGAGGGAGGAGGAGGGAGGAGGAGGAGAGGGAGGAGGAGGAGGGAGGAGGAGTGAGGAGGAGGAGAGGGAGGAGGAGTGAGGAGGAGGAGGGGGAGGAGGGAGGTGGAGGAGGAGGGAGAAAGGAGGGATGAGGAGGAGGAGGAAGAGGGAGGAGGAGGAATGTGAAGGGAGGAGGAGGGATAGGGAGGAGGGGGAGGGGAAGAGGAAGAGGGTAGGAGGAAGAGTTGAGAGGAGGAGGGAGGAGGTAGAGGGAGGAGGAGGAGGGAGGAAAAGGGAGGAGAGAGGAGGAGGAGATAGGAGGTAGGAGGAGGAGGAAGAGGGAGGAGGACGGAGGAGAAGGAAGGAGGAGGAAGAAGGAGGAGGAAGAGGGAGGAGGATGGAGGAGGGAGAGGGAGGAAGAGGGAGGAGGAGGAAGGAGGGGGAAGAGGAAGGAGGAGGAAGAGGGAGGAGGAGGAAGAGGGAGGAGGATGGAGGAGGGAGAGGGAGGAGGGGAAGAGGAAGAGGGTAGGAGGAGGAGGGGAGAGGAGGAGAAGAAGGGAGAAGGAGGGAGGAGGAGAAGGAGGAGGAGGAGGGAGGAGGGGAGAGGAGGCAGAGGGAGAAGAAGGAAGGAGGAGGAGGAGGGAGGGAGAGGAAGGAGGGAGAATGAGGAGGGGAGGAAGGAAAGGGAGGTGGAAGAGGAGGAGGAGGGAGGAGGAAAGAGGTAGGGGGAGGAGGAGGTAGAGGGAGGAGGAGGAGGAAGGAAAGGGAGGAGGAAGAGGAGGAGAAGGGTGGAGGAGGGTGGAGGGAGGAGGAGGAGGTAGAGGGAGGAGGAGGTAGGAGGAGGAAGAGGGAAGAGGGAGAAGAAGGGAGAAGGAGGAGGGAGGATGATGAGGGAGAAGGAGGCAGGAGGAGGAGGGAGGCAGGAGGGAGAGGGAGGAGGAGGGAAGATGAGGGAGGAAAGGGAGGAGGCGGAGGGAGGAGGAGGGAGGAGGAGGGAGAAGGAAGAGGGAGAAGGGGGAGGGAGGAGGGAGAGGGAGGAGGGAAGAGGAGAAGGGTGGAGGGAGGAGGTAGAGGGAGGAGAAGAGAGGAGGAGAGAGTTCGCCATTCCGAATTCATACTCGTCTAGTTCTTCCCTTCTACACGACTGTAGATAACTTCCTTACACATAAAAAGATGAATTGTTATTGATATTGCCGTGGCATGGAGGAATATCAGCAGCAGAGTTGATCCAAAAAACCAAAGACTGAGATCTACGGAGAGCCATGAACGCCTACGCCAGCCGGCACGGCACTTGATGATGATGATTGCCGTGTGACGATTCTGTGTAGTCACGTCATTTTCTTCCCGTTCCCTAGAGTTTTGGTTCGGGGATTCTTTCATCATCATCATCATATATTTACGTACGTATTTTGGGAGGGGGGGGGGAGGGAGGAGGAGGAAGAAGAAAAAAAAACTATGACAGTTGACAGCTCTGGAATGAAAGGAAGGCGTGTAGAAAATTTCATCTCAATCGGATGGGCCGTTCGCGAACAAATAAAGGACATACATATATATTTACATACATATTTACATACATACACTTTGTTTTATAGATATAGATTGGCTATGTTTTAAGAAGACAAAAACTGGAATTTGTTGTGACAACTGGAAAGATTAGCGGAAAGAGAGATAGAGGAAGACAGCGTGAGAAGATTCTTGACAGTCTTGTGTTATGGCACGGAAGGGAGTCAACACACGAATTGATCCATGGCGTCGGAGATCGTAATTTGTGGAGAGGTATGATCGCCCACTCCAGCAGGCAATACACTTTATGATGATGATGATGATGATGATAATGAATAGATAAAAGCTTGTATACGTTTATATGCAGGTCCGCATGGCTGAGTGGATAAGAAAGCGTGTTCTTAAACATCCGGTGTGCTGATGCCGAAGTTTTAGCGGTTCAACCCCTACACTGGACAGCTGGACTAAAATGTTGACCTGTCGCCCTTGACATGCGGAAGCTAATTACAAGTACATGTGAAGTTGGAGTGAGTTCGCCTGGTGGCCAGGGACACTGTTAATAGGGAAAGCTAATCCACGCAAAGCAAGCGAGCGCCCCCCCCCCCCCCCCCCAAAAAAAAACATACTTTTATGTTGTTTTTATTTTCCGCATTATGACTTTGCATTCAACACACCGGTCAGTTGGACTTACATCACTTACATGTTGACTTTTGGTTCAAAAAGCAATCGCAAACTTGTCAGTAGCATGTCCCTTGCAGAACCTCGCTCCCATAACAGGAAAACTTCTCGGTCATATGCAAGATGTTCCGCTTCCCATGCATACACCCATCTGGAGATCTTCTGCCCTATCCTGCACCCATCTTCTCTTTGGTCTTCCTCTTACTCTCTTCCCGGGCAGTATCTGCTATAGGACTACAGCCTTTACCTTCGGCTCGTCCTTCAAATATATATATTTATATAGCACCAACACAACACATATGGTTTAAAAGACAACAATGGGAATATGATAAATACCAATGAGGAAATGTGCAACACATGGAAAGAATACTTTGTTGAATTACTAAATTGTGAAGCTCCAAGTAACACTTTCCCACAGGAAGAGGTTCTAACGTGTGAACCACAAATTGAAGAACCTGCATTTGAAGAAATCCTATATGTAATCACACGACTTAAAAACAATAAGGCAACTGGGGCTGATGGAATTGCTGCTGAATTTATAAAGGCGGGTGGCCATGCATTACATCTAAAGCTATACGAACTAATAATAAAAATCTGGAGGACTGAAGAATTACCCCATGACTGGAAAGAGTCATTATTGATACCTATCTTTAAGAAAGGAGACAAGTTCCAGTGTGAAAATTATAGAGGAATATCACTACTGTCCACAAGCTATAAGATACTATCCGCAGTATTACTAAATAGACTAAAACTATATTCAGAATACATATTAGGTGACTACCAGGCGGGTTTTAGACAAAACAGATCAACAATAGATCAGATATTTATCTTACGACAAATAGCCGAGAAAAATTGGGAATATAAAAGAGATCTCCATAACATTTTTTGTGGAATTTAAAAAGGCTTATGATAGTATCCATAGGAATAGTCTATGGAATGCTATGCGGGAATTTGGAATACCAGGGAAGTCAATCAACATGACCCCCTCTGCTGTGTGTCCACCGTGACGAGGTAGAGGGGCTTGTGCGTCCCAATGACCCCAAGAGCTATGCCGACGGTAGCACAGCTACTGGTAGGGCCACCCATGTCGGACAAGTCAGGGGAGAGGGACCAGACGAAGAGACACACAAACCTGCTGCCTTGTAGGTAGACTGGGGACAGTCAAAGGCTAGGGAAAGCACCCCGAATACATGCTTGTCAAAATCGGATGTACTGAGCCACAGGCTTGACAAAGCAGTGCAACGTAAAACCTGCTGCCTTGTAGGTAGACTGGGGACAGTCAAAGGCTAGGGAAAGCATCCCAAATAAATGCTTGTCGAAATCGGATGCACTAAGCCACAGGCTTGACAAAGCAGTGCAACGTAACTTAATTCTTGATGTCACAAATCAAAATTAATCGTTATGGTGCTAATCCCGTGAAGTCCCATCAGGCGGCGATAGTGCCAGGCCCCCTGCCTCGAGGGGGTCCACCCATGACTACTGGTGGTCACCTTCCCCTGTGCTGTGGAGTCAAGGCACAGAGGAGTAGGTTAAGAGCTATTGACCAAATACCCCGGACACTCAACATACTACAGTGGAATGCCGAAGGAGTTTACAAGAAGAAAGCCTCCCTAACACAGCGTCTTCATAAAGATAGAATAGATGTGGCATGCATTCAAGAGACACACCTCAACGCCAATCACAAATTCTCAGTCAGAGGATATCAGGCCACACGTTTCGACCGCGAAGGACACAAAGGAGGAGTTCTAATACTTACACGAAATACAATACCTTGCAGCAAAGTATCTGTGATATCTGACAACCAAACGGAAATTATAGGTGTTGATATAATGATAAAGGACGTGAAAATAAGAATCTACAATCTGTATAGCCCAGCAGATAAGGACCTTACACTCTCAAACATGAAAATAACTGACACAAACTGCATTATTGTCGGAGACTTTAATAGCCGTTCAGAAAGATGGGGATACCCAGATACTGACAAAAGAGGAGATGAATTGGAGGACTGGGAAATAGACTCAAATCTCCATCTACTCAACAAAGCGGATGACACACCGAGCTTCTACTCCAGAAGATGGCTTACCACTTTTACTCCAGACTTAGCTTTCTGCACAGGAGACATCCTCCACAAAATCGATCGCCATGTGCTGGACCAATTAGCAGGTAGTGACCACAGACCAATCAAGCTTGTAATGAATATGGAGTATGTTCCACAGGAGCAAAAGCCCTTGCCCCGCTGGTATTATAAACGAGCAGATTGGGACAGATTTGCCATACTAACAGACAAATATTGTGAAAACATAAATACACGATATGGCAACATAAAGCAAATGGTGGAAAGTCTAAACAGAGCGATAATACAGGCAGCCACTGAGTCTATTCCTAGAGGAGCGAGGAAAAATTACAAACCATACTGGACTGAAGAACTACAAAGTTTGGAGGACAAAGTTGAAGATGCCAGGAAGACAGCAGAGAGAGAACAAACAATTGAAGCGAATATCTCTCTCAAAGCCATCTCAGCAAAATATAAAAGAACAGTAAATCAAACAACAAGAGATTGTTGGAGGGAAAAAACAGAAAACCTGAATTTTGACAGGGATGGAAACAAATTATGGAAACTAGTGAAAGCCATGAACAATGAAGGACCTAGAAACAAACAAATAACAATTAAACAAGGAAATGCCTTGCTTACAGGAAAAAAGGCTGCAAATGCACTAATGGAACACTATGCAAATGCAAACCACATTGATATTACAACCGAACAGAAGAAAGCAATCAAAGACAAACAGATACATCATAGAAATACAGAGACAGCAGCAGAATATATGATGGCAAATCTAACAATGGAAGAAATGGAACAGGCAATGAATACCCTAAAAAAGAAGAAATCACCAGGAAAGGATGGAATCACAAATGAAATGCTAATAGGACTAGGCACCAAGGCAAAGAAGAAACTACTAGCAGTCCTAACTAACAGCTGGAAGAGAGGAATAGTTCAACAGGCATGGAAGGAAGCTATACTAATACCAGTCCCAAAGAAAGGAAAAGACCTGGAAGAACCAAATGGCTATCGACCTATCAGTCTACTTAGCTGTGTAGGAAAATTAATGGAACGCATTATCAATGGCAGGCTAACATGGCATCTGGAAGAAAACAAACTCTTAACACCACACCAAGCAGGATTCAGAAAGTACAGATCCACTGAAGATCAAATAACCTATATAGCTCAGGAAATAGAGGATGCCTTCCAAGAGAAAAAGCACACACTAGCAGTCTGGATAGATTTAGAAAAAGCATTTAATAAAGTATGGAAGGAAGGACTGAAAGTAGAACTGCAAAAAATGCATGTTTGTGGGGAAATGTATAAATGGATCAGCCACTACCTTGAGAACAGAACTGCCAGGACAAAAGTACAAGGACAAACAAGCAAAATGATGCTGCTGGAGCAAGGTGTCCCCCAAGGAGGAGTTCTTTCACCAACATTATTCCTAGCATATATAAATGACATCACAGAAAATTTTCCAGCCAGAGTACACACATCCTCCTTTGCAGATGACCTAGCCATATGGACATCTGAAGAATATATTAGTACAGCTAACAGCAGAATACAGCAAGCCTTATTAGCACTAGAGGACTGGTCAAAATCATGGCTAGTGAAGATAAGTGAGGAGAAAACAACATGCACAGTGTTCTCCCTCTCAAATAAAACTCAGCAACCTAAGCTGGTATTGAATGGAAAAATATTGCGCCATTAAGAAAATCCAAACTATCTAGGAGTCACCTTTGATCGCCGCCTGACATGGAAGACACAGGTTGAGAAAAATCGAACAAGAGCAAGACAGAGAATGGCAATCATGAAAAAGCTTGCTGGTACAACGTGGGGAGCAGATGAGAAAGTTCTCAAGAAGTTATATACTGGACGGGTGAGGCCAGTACTGGAATATGGCATTGCAGCTTGGGCAACAGCAGCTAAGTCAAACTTTAACAAAATAAGTAGAGTCCAAAACCAAGGAATGCGAATCATAACTGGAAGCCTGAAGACAACGCCTATTAATGAACTAGAAAAGATCACTTGTCTACAACCAATGCAGGATAGAAGAGATAGCAGAGCCCAGCAACAAGCAGAAAAATTTAGAAGATTGACAGACCACCCTATGTACAACAGATTTAATGGTTTTGGAAAGGGACGACTGAAGCGTAGCAACTTTGTAGAAACTGCAAAACGAAGGATTAGGGCAGATCCTATACTTAACATATCAACAGTGAAGCCCATACACAATGCACACAAGTTCCCAGCTTGGAGACAGCAGCAACTGCCTGAGATGATAGAAAACATTCCTGGTATTGAGAAAAAGAACACTCAGCATGAAACCGAAAGAAGAGAAATAACCCTAAACTACATAAAAGAACATTACCCAAGCAGGAATTGGACCCATGCATATACAGATGGATCAGCCAAAAATTCAATAGAGAATGGAGGAGGAGGAATTCACCTAAATTTAAAAAATGGAATGAAAAAAACACATTCAATGGCAACTGGAAAATTTTCAAGTAACTTCAAAGCGGAGGTAGAGGCTCTGAAAACTGCAGCAGAAATGCTCCTGATGGAGGAAAATAAAGAGAAGCAAATAGCTATCTTCACAGATGCAAAGTCAGCTGTCTCAATACTGAAGAGCAATAAAAGCACAGAACTAACTGACCTAAGAGCAGCACTCCATGGTCTATGCCAGAAATCCAAAAAAGTTGTAATACAGTGGATCCAATCACATTGCAGTATACCTGGAAACGAAGAGGCTGACAGACTGGCAAAAGAGGGCGGACGACTACCACAGCCTGACATAGACATAACCTATAATGAGGCAAAGAGGTTGATAAAAAGCACTTATAGAACCAAATGGGAATCAGAGCATCCAGGCCATCAGAAGGATGATGCATATCACAAACTCGACCGAAGAGAACAAGTAGCAATCTTCAGACTCCGCACAGGACATAACAGGCTGAAATACCACTTGTTCAATAAACTAAAGATAGGAGATACCGATGAATGTAATTGTAGAACTGGAAAAATGACAGCAAAACATTTGCTGCAGGATTGCCCAACGTATGCAGAACAGAGAAAGATATTTTGGCCCACACCTGCTTCATTTGAGGACAAGCTCTATGGAGATATCAACAAGCTAAAGTTGACCGCAGCTTACTTTAACTACATGCAGGTTGACATTTAAAGGTGCATGAAGACCCAGAGGCATGAAATGGAATATTGCTTGGATAGCAAATCCATTATGTGGAAAGTCCAAATCGAAAGCTCGCTGTGTGGGCTTCATAAAAGGTGGAAAAGTGTCCTAGTGGCACGAAATGGAATATTGCTTGGATAGCAAATCCATTACGTGGAAAGTCCGAATCAAAAGCCCATTGTGTGGGCTTCATAAAAGGTGGAAAAGTGTCCTAGTGGCACGAAATGGAATATTGCTTGGATAGCAAATCCATTACGTGGAAAGTCTGAATCAAAAGCTCACTGTGTGGTTTCCGGAAGAACAGCCTATGGTGAACGGAAGGCCCAATATACGGAAGTGAGGCTAAGCAGCCATGTGCAGGACGTGACGATTCCTTGGGTGAGCCCAGTACCAGAGCGCTATGTATCGGCTCTGCAAGTATGGAAGCCTCCTTGGATGGCGGGGAATGCCCATGGTCTGCCCCTGCCTTCCCTTGAGGGCTGACCAGGATCTTTGGCTGTTCTATATGGACCAGCTGGGATGGGGGATAACACCACAACAGTGAGAGTCAAAACGTCCTAAGAAACCCCCGGGAAGGTTAACCCGGTCAACAAATACCCGCAGAAGTCGGATGTCTCGGCCTAACGGCGCAAGAACACAGCTCAGCTGTAAACAGGCACAACGCAATCACATCCGAAAAAAAAAACTCCGGATGAACGAAGAAGAAGAATCAACATGACCAGACTATGCATGGAAGATACTTATAATATAGTAACATATAAAGGCAGGAAATCAGACCCTTTCCAAATAACATCTGGCTTGAAACAGGGTGATGCACTATCACCGCTACTCTTCAATCTGGCTCTAGAGAAAGTTGTAAGGAGGGTAAGGGAGGAATGTGATATTGGAGGAACATCCAAGCTGCTTGGTTATGCAGATGATATAAATATTATAGGGGAAAATTAACAAAAGACATCGGAAATATTAACTCACTTAAAGGAAAAAGCCCAATAGATGGGGCTGGTTATCAACCAAGATAAGACAGAATATATGGTAATTTCAAGATAAGGAATGGCTAAAAACTCTGGCCACATACAAATAGATAATATGACCATTAAAAAGAACGGAAACATACAAATACCTGGGTACAATCTTCAACTGCCCCAACATCATAAGGGAAGAAATACAAACTAGAACCAATTCTGGAAATAAGATATACTATGCACTACAACATCTACTAAAATCAAAGGCGCTATCTCGTAACACCAAGATCACAATATACAAAACACTGATCAGACCAATTGTGCTGTATGGCTCGGAAACCTGGAGTACAACGAAAGGAGACGAAACCTTGCTACAAACCTTTGAGAACAAAGTTTTAAGACGCATCTTTGGACCCATTAGGGATACACAAAGTGGAGAGTGGAAAAGAAGAAGTAACAAAGACATTTATGATCTGTTTAAGTCCCCGCTAATCACTGGTATCATGAAGGCTAATAGACTACAATGGCTGGGGCATATAGAAAGAATGGAAGATAATAGGGAAACAAAACTCGCTTACACTCAGGAAATAAATGACCGAGGACCCCGAGGTAGACCAAGAAGACGGTGGAGAGATAATATACATACAGACCTACAAGCACTTGGAATCAATGACTGGCAAGAGAAGGTCCACCAGAGAGACGAATGGAGACGGATTGTATCTGCAGCAAAGAACCTCAATGGCTCGGAACGCTGAAGAAGAAGAAGATATATTGCATATCCCTTACAGTACGTTGCAGTCAACATCAGCATTTTCCAGCTGCTGTTGATGTACTAGGCAAGATTACGCTTAGTAGTTTGCCATTGCTTTCTGAGCGGCCGGCTCACATACCCCGTAAGTTACCAAAGCGGCGAGAACCGCTACCGATTCTCGCGCAGGTTACGTTACTCACGAATGTACGGGATTACGGAGAAAGACGTTAACCCCAATATATATATATATATATATATATATATATATATATATATATATATATATATATATATATATATATATATATATATATAATCAAATGCCGTGCCGGTTGGCGTAGGCGTGTATGGCACTACACATATCTCGGTATTTGGTTTTCTGGATCAACTCTGCTGATGGTTTTTCTCTATGCCACCGTCCCAATCCATCCAGCATCATTTCTCTTGATCTGTTTCTGCCTCTCATCCTCTCGATCTTTCCAGTTGTCGCGATGTTCTCCAATGCCTCTCTTCTCATCACATGACCAAAGAAAGCTGTGTGTCTCTTCTTATTGTTGTATATAATGTTCTGTTTACATTATCCTCTTTCAGGCAGTCGTTGTTAGTTACTTTGGCCGTACAAGGAATTCGCAATATTCGTCTCAGGAACCACATCTCTGTTGTTTCCAAGCTATTTCTAATTTGTTCATTTAAATTCCAAGACTCACTGCCATACAGCAAAACAGCTTCTATAAAGCACTTAAGCTGTCTCTCTCTTTCTTATTTTCAATGGTGGTGACTTACTGCATAAAATATTATTCATTTTCTGAAATGCTGCGTTTGCTTGCCCTATTCTGTTCTATATCTTTGTTGTGAATCTTCCATCTGATGTCATAAATGCCCTTAGGTATTTAAAACTATCCACTTTGTGAAGAATTTTCCCTTTTATTTCTATTTCACATTTTGGTGTCACCTTTTTCTTTAATATCACCATTGTTACTGTTTTCTTTATATTCACGGAGAGTCCTTTCTTTGCACTCTCTGTTACTACAATGTCCAACAACTGTTGTAGATCATTTGCATTATCCGCCACCAATACTGTGTCATCTGCATAGCGTATATTGTTTAAATTATAAGCTCCCAATATTATTCCTGGCATCTTTCATTTTATATATCCATACATCATGTGCCATGCCGGTAAGTGTGGGCGGTCATGTTCTGCCACCTCACTCGATCACCAGAGTCGTGGATCAACTCCGTGTTCCTGTCTCGACCATGCCACGTGGCCAAGCCATCCAGTTATTTACTTCTCGGTCTACCCCTTGGCCTCCTCCCTTCGATCTTGCCAGTCGTCACAAAGTTCTTCAAGTCATTTCTTTTCATAACATGCCCAAAAAATTGTGACTGTCTACTTCTAATGACTCTAATCAGTTTACGATCTTCATTTGTTTCTTGAAGGACTTGTTCGTTGGTTTTTCTATCTGTCCGTGGTATATATAATAAATTCAACGTAGAGGTAAAGAACAGATTCAATGCATTGTCCGATATGGAAATATTATTTCAAGACGTAAGTGACCAATGGGAAATATTAATGAAATCAATCAACCATGCTGCAGAAACAACCATCCCAAAAATAAAGATAATAGGACGCTAGAAATGGATGACGGAAGACATCTTAAAACTCACGGAAGTAAGAAAAAATAACAAGGAAATATATGAAGAGATTCACAGGAAAATTAGGAAGTTATGCAAAGAGGCAAAAGAAAAATGGCTTGAGGGAAATTGCAAGGAAATTTAAAACCAACACAACACCCGGAATACCAAATTAATGCACAAAAGAATTAATGGCATCACTAACAAAAGAATACACACATGAACGGGTTGCCTAAAAACCAAAGATGGCAAAATCATACTAGAAAAAGATCAGATTTTGCATGCGTAGTCAGATTATGTGAAGACCTTTATGATGATACAAGAGAAGAACAAATGATCATCGGAATAATAATGAAGGACCATCAGTTTTGAAGATGGAAGTTCAGAATGCTCTTACCCATATGAAAACGGGCAAGACCCCGGGTACAGATAACACCACAATAGAAATGATCAATGCCTTAGAAGAATATGGAATAGGCCAAGTCACCAGACTGCTGAACGTAATATACGATACTGGAGATTTACCTCCTGAATTATGTAATTATATATTTATAGCAATCCCGAAGAAATCAGGAGCCTTGGAATGCGATCAACATCGAACAATTAGTATAATGAGCCACATCACGAAGATTCTGCTGATAATTATCATGCAAAGAGTTAAGAAGAAAATACAACCCAAAATAGGAGAAGAACAATGTGGGTTTGTACAAGGCAATGGTACAATAAATGATGTGTCCGTGGCCAAAGGCTTGCGAACGCTGTTCATGAGCCGGGTACCAGGCGTTCGAAGCTCAGCTGCGACCGATTTGTGCAGCAGACCGTATCGCGTTGTGTTATAACGTGCTGGTATGGGAACCGGTCGTTCAGAAAGCAATGGCAAACTACTGAACGTAACACTTGCCTAGTACATCAACAGTAGCTGAAAAATGCTGGTGTTGACTGCAACGTCCCGTAAGGGATACGCAACAAATTTTTTTTTAAAATATATACTGAGAACAGTAATTGAACGTTCTATAGAAGTAAACAAAGATCTATATCTTTGCTTTATTGACTACACAAAGGCTTTCGATAAAGTGAGACATGTCGACATGATAAGGATGCTTGAAGATCTACAAATTGATGGGAAAGACCTTAGAGTTGTAAAAAAACAGATATTGGAAACAACAAGCTGCTATCAGAATTGATAAACGATGTAGGTCAATACAAGCCTACAAGAGGTGTGAGACAGGGATGTGTAATGTCTCCAGATCTTTTTTACCTGCACAGTAAAAATATTTTCAGAAATATAGAAGATATGGAGGGAATCAATATTGGGGGACGATACATCAATAACATTAGATATGCAGACGATACAGTCTTGATTGCAAACAATGAACAGGACCTGCAAAATTTAGTAGATGCGGTTGTTGCACGCAGTGAACAACTAGGGTTAGGACTGAATATTAAGAAGACACAGATTATGGTCGTCACTGGGAAAAAGAAAATACCACAATGTGATATACGAGTAAATGGGCATATTCTTAAGAAAGTGAATCAATACAGTTATCTCGGAACAGTCATAACATCTGATGGGAGATGCCTTGAAGAGATTAGAACAAGAATTGCCTTTGCAAAGGTAGCCTTTTGCAAGATGAAAAATATACTGACCAATAAAATGTTATCAATTGAAACGAGAAAAAGAGTGTTGAAGTGCTACATAGAAACTGTACTGCTACCACTCTTTTTGATTCCGAGACCGGTTAAGACCAGGGATGGAGTTATACCTCTCCATAGCACAAAGCCGGGGCTAAAATTAGAGACCATGTGTTGCCCATGCAGCATGATCCCTCTCTCAGCCTGCCTAGTTCACTCCAGAGGAATGGTAATACCAATACATCTGGAACAAGATAAGCTGCAGAAGCTGCTGAAACAGCAAAGCAATGCTCTAACTGTCCGCCTGTCGGAGCTTCGATCCTAGACCAGCTGCCAACCAAGGCTTAGAGCCTGGTCTGCCCTGCCATGACATTTTGTCTTTAGGTTGCATTTCCTCGCACCAGGATAAGGCTTGTACCCTCCCAATTGCGCTCTTCCACCCGAAGCCGTTGGCACTATATATATATATATATATATATATATATATATATATATATATATATATATATATTATGTCTTTTAAGATAATGAAATACAATTGCATTTAGTTTCCAGACACAGATCTACTATTTAGTTACTGAAGAAATTACTGTTTTGATATCTATATCTATAAAAAAGACTGTATGTATGTCCGTTCTTTATGCGTTCGCGAACGGTCCATCCGATTGAGATGAAATTTTCTACACGTTTTCTTTTCATTCCTGTGCAACTTTCTGTCATAGTTTTTTATTTTTTTTTTTTTCGGCTACTTACTTACTAAAATTTAATATTTCATTTTTCATTATAATTTCTATATAGCAAGGGGACTTAACTCTAGAAAAGTTATTTCAAGGGGCATAACTTTTAATAACATTTCTATATACTTTATAGTCATATTGTTGCATCGTTTTCAAAGATTTATAAACTCTTTGTCTATAGTTATTTACAGGCATATGAGTTATAATTAATAATGATATAATCTTTAAGGCATTTTCAAAGTTTTCATAAAAATAATGCATAATGCATAACATTGTAACTCATCTTTTTATGCTTAAAGAAGTTATCTACAGTCATGTAGGTGATTAAAAATAGTTTTCATTAAAAATAATGGATGGTGTGTAGAAGGACATTCTTTTAAGTTACTGTGCGCCAGGAGCTGGGCGAAGCCACGCCGGGTCAGATAGATAGATAGACAGACAGACAGACAGACAGATAGTCGGGAACGGGAGCTTATATGACTACTTATATGAATTAAACGAGATGCTCCCCACCAGGGACTGGGTGAAGCCGGGCCGGCTCAGACAGACAGACAGACAGACAGATAGACAGACAGGCAGATAGTCGGGAACGGGAGCTTATATGACTACGTATATGAATTAAATGAGATGCTCCCCACCAGGGACTGGGTGAGACAGATAGACATATAGACAGACAGACAGACAGACAGATAGTAGGGAACGGGAGCTTATATGACTATTTATATGAATTAAATGAGACGCTCCCCACCAGGGACTGGGTGAAGCCGGACCGGGTCAGCCAGACAGACAGACAAACAAACAAGCAGACAGACAGACAGACTGACAGATAGATAGATCCCCTCCAGGGACTGGGCGAAGCCGGGCCGGGTCAGATAGTCTTTCTATAAAGAGAAGTCAGAGTGGTTACTGTCATCAAGTGAGAAATGTTTCGTTTACAATTTTCTACCTTCTCCCGTCTTCCTTCACCTCTTCCTCCATCTTATTTTTTCTTTCTTCATCTTTCTCTTCCTCCGTCTCCTCTTTCTCCTCATATACTATATCTTTATCTGTTGCTGCTGCTGCTAGTTTCTGCGATGTTTCTCGGATCGTAAATCCAGACATCAACTTGATAATGAATCTAATTTGAGTGCACCAGATTCTCCATTTATACGGACCATAACAACAGCGGACTATATTTAAAATCTCAAACAAACAAAGACCACCAACATTTAGGCAAGGGTAGATAAATCTAAAATTGTCTGCGGTAGCAGAAATGAAAATAGTCATGCAATTTCTGACCTGCAGAGAGGCGGTTTTTGTACATTTATTTATCATTTATATCTTGCCATTCAACACAATCTATGGAAAGAAGAAAGAGGTGAAGCTTTAAACCATTTTAAGAAACATGCACTTCGTTGGTGATTTTGTTTAATGTTGTTAATGTTATTGTTACGCCACGTAACTGAGGTTGCACCGGCGATCCTGCGGCCTGCGGCCTCACTCCAAGTTTCTCTAACTTTCTAAACGCTAAACGAAATGTACTACTATTATTAATTAATTATACTGAAATGTTTAAATCGCGGAATTATTTCTGTAAAGCTGTGTGAATGCAGTGAAGTGAATAATGTAAACTAAATAGAAGGTCAGCTTTACATGGGCGCATTTGTTACTGAAAAGAAAGTGGAGGAATATGCAGTGAAAAGCCTTTAATTATAATTTTTGCAAGCAAAAACAGACAAAAAACTGAAGTAATATTAACGTGAAAGAAACTTGTTTCATTTTAAGAGAAACGCAGTTTGTTGGTGATTTTTGTTTTATTGCAAGACCATATATGTAACTGAGGTTGATCCACCCTCAAAGTTCTTCTAAACTGAACATAAATATATGTATATGTGCTAGCACCAGAATGTTGTTAGGCTAATTGGCGTGCAATAGGAGATAATGTGGTTATTATCTCACCAGCTGCCTTTAATTCCCAGAAAATCCCCTAGTGCCTATTATAGGCCCAAACTGGGTGCTAGGAAATGTTCTAGCAAGTGAAGATGGTCATGTGGTATTGCTCTCATTTCCCCGGGAGTACCATTTGGTCTATAAAAATATGGGAGAAATGAAATTGTCACTTGCGACTGTGTTCTTGTATAGATGACCAATTCCACTTCTCGTTTTTATTGATTTACTTTAAAATATATGGGACTATGTCATATACTCAATATGCCACAAGCTGTAACACAGGCCTATTAAGAGAGGTGTTAGGCAGGGATATTGGTGTCAGGTCTTAGTCAGATATGACTGAGCTACCGTATACCAGTAGACAGTACTACCTGCTTCTGTTAGCGCCGAACGTTGAGCGGCGCTTACCAAACCCGACATCCCACATTGTGCCAACGGCTTCGGGTATAAGAGCGCAATTGGGAGGGTACAAGCCTTACCCTGGTGCAAGGAAATGCAACCTAAAGATAAAATGTCATGGCAGGGCAGACCAGGCCCTAAGCCTTAGTTGGCGGCTGGTCTAGGATCAAAGCTCCGACAGGCGGACAGTTAGAGCATTGCTTTGCTGATCCAGCAGCTTCTGCAGCTTGTCTTGTTCCAGATGTAGAGGTGTTACCTTTCCTCTGGAGTGAACTAGGCAGGCCGAGAGAGGGATCATGCTGCATGGGCAACACATGATCTCTATATTTTAGCCCAGGCTTTGTGCTATGGAGAGGCGAACATTTACAGCGCGAATTGGCCTTATCAGTCACATTCGCTACCACCACAGGTAAAAGTTATTATGCCTTTTTAAAGCACAAACTATTGTCTGTCAAGACGGCAAGATGCCAATGAAGGCAGGAATGTGTAATGTCTCCAGATCTTTTTTCCCTATACAGTGAAAATATTTTCAAAAATGTAGAAGATATAAATGGAATCATCATTGGAGGACGAAACATCAATAACATTAGATATGCAGATGATACAGTATTGATTGCAGACAATGCGCAGGATCTGCAACAATTAGTAGATGCGGTTGTTGTACACAGTGAGCAACTGGGGTTAGAATTAAATTGTAAAAAGACAGGTAATGGTAGTCACTAGGAAGAACGAAATACCACAATGTAATATACAAGTAAATGGGACTATTCTTCAACAAGTGAATCGGTACAATTATCTCGGAACAGTCATAACATCTGATGGGAGATGCCTTGAAGAGATTAGAACAAGAATCGCCATGGCGAAAGTAGCCTTTAGCAAGATGAAAAACATTCTGACCAATAAAATGAAAGATGTCAATTGAAACAAGAAAATGAGTGTTGAGGGGATACATAGAGCCTGTTCTTATGTATGGATGTGAAACTTGGACAATGAGCAGTCAAGCTGAAAAACATCTGATGGCTGCAGAAATGTGGTTTCTGAGGAAAATGCAAAGAATACCATGGACAGACAGAAAAACCAATGACCAAGTACTACAGGAGACAAATTACAATTGTAAATTGATTAGAGAAATTAGACGTAGACAGTCAAAAAATTTTGGACATGTTATGTGAAGAAATGTATTGGAGAACTTAGTGACAACTGGCAAGATCAAAGGGAACAGACCAAGAGGAAGACCGAGAGGAAAATACCTGGATGGCTTGGCCACATGGCATGGACGAGACAGGAACACTGAGTTGATCCACGACTCTGGTAATCGAGTGAAATGGCGAGTCATGACCGCCCACGCTTTCCAGCATGGCATATGATTGATTGATTGATTGATTGTGACACAGGATCCTAAAATATAAGCACAGAAGTCACAAGAAGAAGTAATGATGACATGAAATGGGATATATAAAAGACCTGAAAATTGACAACTGGCTCACAGTGATCAAGGAAAGAAAAAAGATTGAAATAGATTGATTTGCATTAAACACCCATTCATATTAGGAGAACAAGAATAATGAAAGAAAATTACTGGATTTTTAGTTAATGTTAACATATGCACACTGGTTGCATCAGAAACATTGGTTCTAACATTATTCAGTTATAATTTTTTTTTTCATCACACAGGCTGAGGTGCCAGATTTTCTAGCTAAGGAGGTGAAAACACTGGGAGATTCTGCAAACTGTCCATTGAAGCAACTGACAAAATATTCTGTTCTCAGTCTGTGGCTTAAAGACCAGGTATTGCTAACCCCCCCCCCCCCCCCCCCCCAACTTGTGGTGTTTTGTAAGTTTCAATGTGCCAAATACTAGTAGTCAAAAAGCAAATAGGAGAGCTGGAATGCTAGCATCAGATAGTGCACCTATCATGGTGTGGTGACTTTGGTCACTGGCATTGGGCAAAGTTCAAGTCATTGTAATTCATATATAGAGATATCTTGTACCATACCAGGAGCGAGACCGTACCACACAGGTTGAACGAGACAGAATTTGGAATTTTTATTTACGAATCAAGCAAGTAACACACAAAAATTTTATTGAACCCCTGGCAAGACTTCTGCCTCAATTGAACTGGCAGGTGATTTCAGAATTGGTGGTCCCCAGAGGTGCAGTGGTCAGAAACGCTTCTGACACTCATCAGCACACCCACAAATCCTGTGTAAATGATGCCTATCGAATAAGTACCCTACAAAATTGACAAAGTGGTTCTATTGTCCATCGTATTCGATTCCTACTAGATAACAGGTTCAAGTGTCCACCGAATGAAAATACTACTAAATAACAGCTTAGTTCAAACAACCACGATGTGCAGTAAACAAAATACTGGTGATGCAAGAAAAAAGACCATGTGTGTTGTCTCTCTAAACTGTAAGAAAGATGCTGATTATCCCTGATGTGCAACACCGCCTCCCCCCAAAATAGAAGAAGAAATGGGTACTAAGGAGTGTCTTGGGAAGTAAAAGCAACCATTGTAATGCTAACCACATCATCAACTGAGTACCAATAGGTTTATACAAATTTGGGGCTGGCACCACTTCACCATATTTTCAGAACGTCATTTCCCCCCCCCCCCCCTTCCTAAAAAAAATTTGCCCCGTGCCCCCCTTCACCGTATTTTCAGAACGTCATCCCCCCCCCCCCCCTTTCATATTTCCTATCTAAAAATCCCCCCACCCCTACACAGTAACACAGTATACGAAAAAATGGAAGGTAAATTTAATAGCATATACTAAAACAAGTCTAGACATCCACATAAAACATGATTTGTGGGTCTACTGACTTTATAAAATGAATTTTAGAAGAATGAGACGTACATAACTATAAAGTATGAAGGGAAAAACAATATCAAGTAATCGGTTCTTGTATTAACGTGATCTTGAAATGGTCTTCATTCTCTCCCCCCCCCCCCCCCCCCCCCTGGAAACCCTAAAATTCCCTCCTGGGGGGGAATTCCCCACCGGTTGAGAACCACTGTGGTAGAGGGTGGGAAACACAATGCAGTACTGGGGACTATCTACCAGGATGAGTGAACAACTCTCCAGCTGCTCTTCACTCACTTGTTCTGATAGTTGGAAATAGCTGTCAGAAGTAGAGGTAAAAGACCCCCATCTGGATGTAGAAAGTAAAGGAAACCTATCACATGCATCCCACAAAACTCAGCCTGGCAATTAAACACAAATCTTAAAGATATGAGTGGGAAGTCTAGTATGTAACTGGTCACAGTAAACCTAGGTGAATACAGTCACAGTATATAACCTACCAGAAGAGTACAGAGTCAGTGAGTAGCCGCACCCTCTTTACTTCTGCTGGAAGAGCCAATGACGTATGGGCTTGTGCCATGTTTGTGCCGCATTTGATATTATCAATCACACAATCATAAATTATCAAAATATTATATTCTGTGACGTGATTTTAAATTAAAGCATGCTATTTACTGGCTGTAGTATGTAACAGGAAATTAGTATATAGTATTTCATGGAAGCAAAATAAACAACTATAGTCATCCTTGAGATGTTGACAGTAAAACAGAGTGCTGATGGAAGGAATAACTATGAGATGAATCACCTATTTTACTCACATTAGAGTTAGATGAAATGATACTCATACACAAGCCGTAATATGTTGAAGACAGTCAAGCAAGAGGTAGGCAGTAAAGCTAGTGGGAATAGAACTAATATGTCACTTCACAGACTAAAATACAAAACCTGACCATAAAAATAATATCTTTAACATGTTTGGCTGCAGTGTACACACATCTGGATCCTCATCTGTTCTACAGTGTTAATTAATGCAGACCAGAGGAGACCAGAGAACTTAAGTAGGAATCTGTGTGTCAGGAAAATTAGCCTTTACCAAACCAAATATGTCGGAAGATAACATGCATAGATGGACAAACAGCAATTAGCCAGATCATACCATCAGAGTGAAAAATAGGGTGTGTTTAGAAATTCATTGTAATTTACCTTCATTGTGAAGAAGACAATGATTGATTGGTTGGTTCATTCATTGCTTGGTTTATTGATGCATGATTTCATTGAGTGGTTTCATCATATAACAGTGTCGTAGAACTGTGACATACACACTTACCATCATTACAGACAGGAGTTGATTTCTCCTAAATGCATGTCATAAGCCTTGGTTTTGTGTGTACGGATAGTAAACGGGCTACGCAGATAATGTCATGGCTGCAGTCGAAAGAGTCTGATGTCTGTGTTCGTGGTCATGGCTGCAGTTGAACAAGAGTCTGATGTCTGTGTTCGTGGTCATGGCTGCAGTCGAACAAGAGTCTGATGTCTGTGTTCATGGTCATGGCCACAGTCGAACAAGAGTCTGATGTCTGTGTTCGTGGTCATGGCTGCAGTCGAACAAGAGTCTGATGTCTGTGTTCGTGGTCATGGCTGCAGTCGAACAAGAGTCTGATGTTTGTGTTTGTGGTCATGGCTGCAGTCGAACAAGAGTCTGATGTTTGTGTTTGTGGTCATGGCTGCAGTCGAACAAGAGTCTGATGTCTGTGTTCGTGGTCATGGCTGCAGTCGAACAAGAGTCTGATGTCTGTGTTCGTGGTCATGGCTGCAGTCGAACAAGAGTCTGATGTCTGTGTTCGTGGTCATGGCTGCAGTCGAACAAGAGTCTGATGTCTGTGTTCCTGGCCCACTAATACAGAGGAAAAGACTGGCCACCTACACCTCTGTGTATCCAGACCTACATAATGTGATAGCACTATCACTCTACAGATCAATAACAGGTTCCTGCTTTGAGGCATGTTTATATATATATATAAGATAAACATAAGATCATAAAACACCTCAAAAAAGGCTGTAACTGAACCATATATATATAGCTGGTTGATGGGGAATAGTATTTTCACTAGCTTTGAGAAATAAAGAAATGTTAAAGTAATGTAGATCAGCATGGCCAAATAGATAAGAGCACTTGTTCTTAAACATCCGGTGTGCTGATGCCAAGGTAGCATGTTCAACCCCTACACCGGTCAGTAGGACTAAAATGTTGAATTCTCGTCCTTGACTGGGGACATAAGTTACAAGCACCTCAGAAGTTGGAGTGGATTCGCCTGATGGCAAGGAATACTGGTAATAGGGAAAGCTAATCCACACGCAAAAATCATTCCAGTGCACTAGAAGTGGTAGCATATGTTTGGACTATGCTTGAGTTGAAAGCGAGCGAACGCAAAATAAAATTCTTAAAGTTATCAAAAAGTGAAAACCCATGACTTGGTCACACCGTAAGACATGAAGAAATACCACAGAGAGTACTGGAGGGCACATGACTCAGGAAGAAAGGAAGGAGCAGACCAAGAACAACATTTATAGAACAGGTGTGTACAGATCTATCAGGGCAGTCATACTTGGAGAGTGGCACAAGACAGACAACATTGGAATGGAATGATCAGGACGCTTCTCAAACAGCCCAAAGTCTGAAATGCTTGATGATTGTTGAGAAACATTAACTCTGAATGATGAGAAACATAAACTCTGAATAATGAGAAACATAAACTCTTCATATTTGGAGAAAGGCTGTACTAGATTTTGCTTAAAAGTATTTACTTACATTTCCTAATATTTTGTGCCTGTTTTCCACCTTCGTATAGTACTCTTGCCTTCGCTGTGGCTTAGGGACAGAAAACGTGTTTAGCAATTCCCCGATATACCAAGTCTAAGGTTCCAAATCAGGTGCAGATTACCTTGCGTTGATTTTGATAGTATAAGCATTGATCATTCAAAAAGCAATATCAAACTACTGAATGTAAATATTGCCTGGAAATCACAAACAGGTAAACATTGATGGGATTGATTGCAGTGTCCTACAAGGGACATGAGGCTAAATTTTTAAATACTGTTACATTGGATGCACAAATGTTAGTATAGGCTTTTGCATTATTTCTCTGTTTTTCTCTCTCTCAACTTCCCAGCTGTCTGATGAAACATTGCTGTGTATTCTGACGTTCTTGAATACAAATGGCAGGGATGATACAGCCTGGTCTGCTCTTGGAACATCCTTTGAGAAGAAACATCTCAAGCAACAGGCAGATTACTGTTTTAAACAGGCCATCAAGATCGTGGGCAAATATGCACAGTTTATTAAAGACTGGTGGTTCATAGGACCATTTGTTATTGGCAAAACTGAATTTGATGGAGATGTTTTAGCTGCGTATGGAGGAATACAAAATGTTTCCAGATATAGGCTTGACTCAGAGTCCCTGGTCTCAGAGCTTTCTGCTGGCGGCACCATCAAATGGAGAGAGCTAAAGCAAAGCAACGCCCAGGAACTGCTCAAGATTAGCCCTAAGATTGATTGGAATGATCTTGTTAGCTCCCTAGAGTCCATGGGAATAACAGAGTGGCAGGGATGGGCAGTTGGAGAACTTGTCATAAATGAGGATGATCTGCAGTTGAGTTTTCAATGCCTTGGCGTGGCAAAGTGCTTTATTGGGGACACCATGATTGCAGGGGATCTATATCATAAAAGTCAGTATTGGTTTCCTGTTGCCTTGCCAAGAGGTGTTCATACTGTATTTATTCCTTTGAGAACAAAAGTTGTTGCAAATTTCAAATTCTCAGTTTATAGGATGCCAACATTCCAAGTTTTAGAACCATCATTTTTACCAGATATTTATAATGGGTATCTTCCCATCAATTTCTATTTATCTATCCCAGTTTCAAATTTAATGGCAGATAAGTGGCTCAAAATAACTAAGGTCAAGATTACTGACCAGTCAGATGGACAGCCACTGGAGTCCATTTTGATCAGCAACAATTATGATATAGCCCCAGGTCAGGTGAGGCCTGTTGTGGTTCATCTGAAGCCAGAGAGTCTCTCAGGTGGTAGAAAGATTACAAGTTTCTGCAATGATGTTAATCTTCAACTTAAGATCTCAACCAGTGAAGGACCACAGAGTTTTAAACTGACTCTTCGTTGTCGACATAAGGGCAGCTCTTTCCTGTTTTCTTTCATCGATCATGATGGATCAGTCCAACATGCAGCAGCTGTTGAACCTCTTGGCACTTGCAGCAATGAGGTGTGCCCAGTTTTGCTAACACTACATGGTACTACTGTGCCACCTCAAAACCAAGCAGACAGTTACAAGAAAATGGTGACAGGAGAATATCAGTTTGGGATCAAGGGAATGTGGCTTCTGGCACCCACAAGGTAGGTAATAGAATTATTATAGCAGCATTGTTTTTGTCATGTAAACCGTCGGTTCATGTTATTTCATTCATTCATTCAGTAGCATGTACTTTGCAGATCCTCTCTCCCATTCTCCGATAACAACCTTCCAGAAAAATTCTTGGTCATAAGCAAGATGTCCTGCGTCCAATACACCCATCTGGAGATCATCTGCGACATCCTGCACCATCTTCTATTTGGCCTTCCTCTTCCTCTCTTCCCAGGCATATACACCTCCATTATTGTTCTCTCCAAACTTTCACGTCATTTCAGATGACCAAAATATTTCAATTTTCTTTGTTTTATTGTCTTTAATAGCCAACCTTCTTCATTATTCAGATCTTGTTGTATGGATGCATTTGTTCTTTTCTGTATCCAAGATATTCTTAGAACCAGTTTATAACATTTATATTCAAAGGCAGTATATGTCAGTCAGGTCTTAGTCAGATATGACTGAGCTACCGTATAACAGTAGACGGTACTACCTGGTTTCTGTTAGCGCCGAACGTTGGGCGGCGCTTACCAAACCCGACACCCCACATTGTGCCAACGGCTTCGGGCGGAAGAGCGCAATTGGGAGGGTACAAGCCTTACCCTGGTGCGAGGAAATGCAAGCTAAAGACAAAATTGTCATGGCAGGGCAGACCAGGCCCTAAGCCTTGGTTGGCGACTGGTCTAGGATCGAAGCTCCGACAGGCGGACAGTTAGAGCATTGCTTTGCTGATCCGGCAGCTTCTGCAGCTTGTCTTGTTCCAGATGTAGGGGTGTTACCTTTCCTCTGGAGTGAACTAGGCAGGCCGAGAGAGGGATCATGCTGCATGGGCAACACATGATCTCTATATTTTAGCCCAGGCTTTGTGCTATGGAGAGGCAATAACTCCATCCCTGGTCTTAACTGGTCTCGGAATCAAAGCGAGAGGCAACTGTTACGGGTTATAAGTCCTTGTCAGTTGGCGTAGACATGGGGCGCCACGCGTTGCCTCTGACGGTGGGAGACACCTATAGGTGTCACTGATCAGCTACCGCCCGCCTCAAGCTGGGCAGCCCCCAGCCAATTGGGTGCTGATCCGTCACAGCCTGCCTGCTTCAATGGGTGCTTGGGGCTAGGACAAAATCTGAATCGCAGGCTGTAAAACCAATGCACCAGGTACAAACAAAAATATAAATAGAAACCTCAAGCTACGGCTTGCAACCTGGAACGTGAGAACCATGTGTCCAGGATTTTCCACTGACTTGACCAATATTGACGATGTGAGAAAAACGGCTGTGATTGATGCCGAACTCAATCGTCTTAACATTGATATTGCTGGCCTGCAGGAGACTCGCCTCGCTGAGGAAGGGTCACTCAGGGAAAACGACTACACCTTTTTCTGGAAGGGTAAAGGGCAGGCAGAAAAAAGGCAACACGGTGTGGGCTTTGCAGTGAAGAATTCGCTACTGGGAATGATTGAAATTCCAGCAGGAGGAAATGAAAGACTATTATCCCTGCGCTTGGCAACCTCTTGTGGGTTTGCCACCATTATTACTGCATATGCACCGACACTCGATTCCTCTGATGATGTGAAGGATTTGTTCTATGAGGAGTTAGACTCTGTGATCAAGGCAGTTCCAAAATCCGACTACATTTATATGCTCGGTGATTTCAATGCTCGTGTGGGCAAGGACTCGAGTTCATGGCCAGTGTGCCTTGGAAAATACAACATCGGTCGCATGAATGAAAATGGGCAAAGGCTGCTGGAGCATTGCACCAGTAATGACCTATGTATTACAAACTCTTTTTTTAAAACAAAAGAGATGCATAAGGTCACATGGAAACATCCAAGATCCGGCCATTGGCACAAGCTGGACTTCATCATCACACGGAGACAACATCTGAACCATATATCATTGACTCGTAGTTACCACAGTGCTGACTGTGATACGGATCATTCTTTGGTTGTTGCAAGGGTTAGACTGAGACCAAAGAGAATCTACACAGCTAAACACAAATCTAGCCCCAGGATTAATATTATTAACACTCATGATCCGGAAAAGTGCTTTCAGTTTCAACAGCAACTTGAAGACGCTTTCACTGATACACCAGAAAATTGTACAGTAAATGATAAATGGAATAAACTTAAGGAAACTCTTTGTAAAACTGCCGTAAAGGTTTACGGCACTGTGGATCATAAGAGGCAGGACTGGTTTGCGGCCAACAGCGAGACTCTGCAGCCCTTGATTGATAAGAAGAAGAAAGCTCTCTTAAGAAACAAGGAAAGACCAACGCGTAACACTCTGAGTGAGCTAAGGCAAGCTAGGAAGGATGTGCAAAAGGCTGCCAGGCAGTGTGCAAATGATTATTGGATCAAGTTATGTGAGTCCATTCAAATCGCAAGTGATAAGGGAGACATAAGAAGCATGTATGAAGGAATAAAGAAAGCCTGTGGTCCAGTGATCAAAAGAAGTGCACCATTGAAAACCTTGACTGGAGAAGTCATCACTGATAAGAAACAGCAGATGGACAGATGGGTAGAGCACTATTTGGAGCTTTACTCAAGTGAGACCAAACTAGCGGATAATGCCCTCAACGCCATAGAGGCTCTACCAACTCTTGACCACCTGGACACACTTCCCACCATAACAGAAGTTAAGTGTGCTATAAATGAACTTGCATCTGGCAAGGCTCCAGGTAAGGATGGGATTCCAATAGAGGTTATCAGGAGTGGGCAAGACACACTCACTATACAGATCCACCAGCTAATAGAGCTATGCTGGCGTGAAGGACAAGTCCCACAGGATTTCAAAGATTCAAGCATCATAACACTGTACAAGAACAAGGGCGATCGGAACGACTGCAACAACTATAGGGGTATCTCACTTCTGTGTATTGTTGGAAAAGTATTTGCCAGAATTGTTCTGCGCAGACTTCAAGTCCTAGGAGATCAAGTCTACCCCGAATCACAGTGTGGCTTTCGACAGAACCGGTCTACCACTGATATGATATTCTCATTGCGACAAATGCAAGAAAAATGCCGTGAACAGAATCAACCACTGTTTATTGCCTTCATCGACCTCACAAAGGCATTTGATTTGGTCAGTCGTGAGGGTCTGTTCAAGGCACTAAAGAAGATTGGCTGCCCACCAACTCTTCTGTCCATTGTGGAATCGTTCCACACAGGCATGAAGGGTATAATCAAGTTTGATGGTGCAACTTCTGAAGAATTTGAAATCAAGAGCGGAGTTAAGCAAGGTTGTGTACTAGCTCCCACCCTCTTTGGAATATACTTTTCACTTCTACTGAAATATGCATTTCGTGATCAGGATGGTGGTATATACATTCACTCACGCTCAGATGGCGGCCTCTACAATGCTCAGAGATTGAAGGCTAAGACCAAAATTAGGAGGGTACTGATCAGAGAGTTGCTTTTTGCAGATGATGCTGCAGTTACGACCCACTCTGAGGAAGAATTGCAATGTCTACTATCTGCATTCTCCAATGCTTGTTCTGAATTTGGTTTAACAATTAGCAAAAAGAAGACACAGATTATGTCACAGGGTGCACATGGGGTACCATCAATCTTTATTGACGACGCCGAACTAGAGATAGTAGACCATTTTACATATCTAGGATCAGTGGTAAATAGCAAATTATCCCTAGATCAGGAAATCAACATCCGGATTGGTAAGGCAGCAACAACAATGAACAGGTTAAGAAAAAGAGTCTGGGAGAACAGGAAGCTTACTGCCAAAACAAAAGTCCTTGTCTATCAAGCCTGTGTCCTTAGTACTCTTCTCTATGGCAGTGAAACCTGGACAACTTACTCACACCAAGAGAACAATTTAAACAGCTTTCATATGCGGTGTCTGCGAAGAATTCTTGGTATTAAGTGGCAAGACAAAATCACAAATACTGAAGTATTGGAAAGATCAGGTTGTGTGACAGTTTATTCCATGCTCAGTCTTCGTAGACTTAGATGGATAGGACATCTTAGGAGGATGGATGATGGTAGAATACCAAAGGATATCTTTTTTGGTGAATTACAGATGGGTAAGAGATCTCAGGGTCGGCCTCTACTACGATACAAAGATGTGTGTAAGCGGGACATGATTGATACAGGCATTGATAATGCACATTGGGAGCAAGTCGCCGCTGAACGTGTTGCATGGAGGGCAAATATCAGAAATGGAATAAAGTCAAAGGAGAAAATTATTGCAGAAAAGTCACACACCAAGCGTTTGAGACGTAAGATGGTGCATGATGGTGGAAATGACCACATGTTCACATGCACCCACTGTGAACGGACATTTACAGCGCAAATTGGCCTTATCAGTCACATTCGCTACCGCCATAGTTAAAAGTTATGCCTTTTTAAAGCACAAACTATCGTCTGTCAAGACGGCAAGAGGCCAATGATTCAAAGGCATTTATGCGTTGTTCAGCTTGTTTAGTTCGTGTCCAGGTATAATAGGTGTATGTTGCAAAGGGAAAGATACATGCTCTTGAACATCTAATCTTTGTAGGTCTATCTGTCCCATGCTACAATTTACTTTTGTATAACGTGAAGAGACTACCAGTATCCTCTTCTTCTTTGCGTTCATCCGGAGTGTTTTTTCAGATGTGATTGCGGTGTGTCTCGTTAGGCACCCTTGGGTCGAAACCCTTAGGCCGACACATCCGACTTTTAGCGTGCATTTTTGTCCAGGTTAGCATTCCTGGGAGACTCTCACTTTTGTGGTACCGTCCACATCCCAGCTGGTCAAGTTGGAACAGTTGAAGACTTCACGGTCATCCCTCAAAGGAAGGCAGTGACAGTCCATGGCATTTTCCACCATCAAGGGTGGCTTCCATAATTGCAGAGCCGCCCTGGTGCTGGGTTCACCGAGGGAATCATCACGTCTTGCTCATGGCTGCTTTAATTCCTCACTTCAATATACTGGGCATTTCGTTCGGCCCGGGCCGTTCCCATACAAACCAGCCAGGTTTGCAGACGGTATCCACTCGGCGAGTTTTCGATTCGGACATGAGCTTGTCGTTGTGCCCGTCAGAGCTTTTCCAGGCACTACCTAGTAATAGCTGTTCCGAACAAGAGCGGCATTCGGAAACTAGGTAGTCAGAGCTGTTCCTAGCACGAGGGACATTCGGACTCGTTCGACATTTCACTCGGATGTAATTGCGCAGTGCCAATTTTTATTTTGCCACCTGTAGGCAGGTACTTCCGTCTTCGGCGGGCATTTTTAATGAGGTTAGCCTTCCTCGGTTTTTCGAGGCACATTAGACTTTGTTGTGGTGTCGCCCACATCTCAGCTGGTCAAGGTAGAACGGTCAATGACATCACGGTCGACCCTCAAGGGAAGGCACGGGCAGACCATGGGCATTCCCTGCTATCCAAGGAGGCTTCCATTATTGCAGAGCCGGCACATACTGCTCTGAGACACTGCTCACCCGAGGAATTGCCACGTCCTGCTTATGGCTGCTTTGATTCCTCACTTCCATGTATTGGGCATTTCACTTGCCACTGGTCGCTCAAGCACAACCGGCACGGACAGTCTGCGGATGACATCCACTAGGTAAGCTTTCGCTTCGGACTTCGGACCATACAATGGATTCGCTAGCCATGCGTTCCATTTCGTGTTGCTGAGACGTTCTTCCACCTTTGACTACACTCTCTGTCCGCCTAGATACAGACATATTTCGTAACCATTTCGTGCAACTGGGGCACTTTTCTATCTTCAGTACTCGCTCACGAGGTAGGCTACATATGCTGCCGGCTCAGCATCTTACCTCTGTGCACCAATGAGCGAGAAACAGCCAGGCCCTCTCACCCAGGGATCCTTCCTATCCCCCAGCTGAGAGCCTTCGAACAAGTATCTGAACTAAGCATGTAGTGTGCTCAACATCTCACCTCCGTTTTACGTTAAGTGAGTATCGGCCGGGCTCTCTCATCCAAGGGTAGTAGCTTAGAGGTGTTCAGCTACATCTCTCAGATGGAGGCCTTAGTGTAAGTGTCTGGACCAAGTTTGTGGCTTCGTGCACCTGAGTTTAAATTTTGACTGCTATCCTCAGTCTACCTGCAGAGCAGCAGGTTGTGTCTCTCTTAGTCTGTTCTCTATCTCAAGGCCTGTCCGACATGTAGTTGTCCTTCCGAAGGTGGAGACACATGGGGGGGGGGGGGGGACTACCAGTATTAAGATGAACACAACACTGCAAACACCTTGGACATGATAGTGCATGAGGCGGAAGAACTGGCAAAGGATACAGAATATTTTTGGCAGGCCATGATGAGAGCGATGTTTTGCAGAGGTCCTGCTGCATGATGATGGCTTGAAACAGTCAGCACTGGTGATCTCTGCATTCCGTTCTGGTAGGCATACAACACACTCACTCTAAGCATGCTAGTGAGCTCAGCAAGCAGTGAGCACACAAATTGGATGATAGTTATCTGTCTTCATAGTGGGGATTGTTATGACTCTCTTGCAATCTCATAGCATGCAATGTTTGTAGCTCTAGGCAGACTTTATCACAGTATCACAGACTATAGCTGATCTTTTCTTTGATCAGATTCGACTGCACTCTGATTTCTCCATAAGTGCTGCAGTCTCCTCCCATAGATCATACAAGGAGAATCTCAGCACAGTGCACACATTTCGTAGCACAGGCGAGGATCCAAATGAGTGTATAACAGAATCATATGTGCTATAAATTGTTTTGGGGTAGCTTTTCTCATTTGGAAAGTCTTTTGCCTTTACCCTGATCTTTTTAATTTCCAACTGCCAAGGAAATTTTAATGTGCACAAAGATGCACACAGGTACTCTGAGGTTTTTTTTTACCCTTTTTTGAAAAGGCTAGACATCTGATCCACTACCCTGGGATCTTGGGGAAGTACATCATCCTTTTCTTATTTTGTAAAAATCCAGACCGTCATTACTGTGATGTCCCGGGAAGGTTAACCCGGTCAACAAATGCCCGCAGAGGTCGGATGTGTCGGCCTAATGGCGCAAGAATGCAGCTCTGCTGTAAACAGGCACAACGCAATCACGTCCGAAAAAAAAAACTCCGGATGAACGAAGAAGAAGAAGAAGATTACTGTGATGTGAACATTGTTTCCTTGAGCTTGAGGCGGGCACTGTTGCCTGATCTCTGTCCTTTGATACTTCCTTCCTTAACCAGACTAGTGTGTTTTGCAGGATGCCTCACATGGAGGTGAAGGAAAATCTTTTTATGTTGTATTATGTTATCGCAATCAACATCACCACACATTGAGTATTCCCATGCACGCTCTGTGCCTCAATGCAAAACAAACAAAAAAACTGGAAGTATCTGTACTCACTGTTCCCATGAAGAGTCGCTTGTAATATCTCCTCTCTCACCCTTGAGGACAACAATGACATGCTTGGCCAGGCTTCACTCTCGAGACGTATAATGGAACTAGCGTCAGAGACTTGTCCGTATATGTCAGCTGGGTCCGTACCTCACTGATGATTTCTCCATGCTTGTATCTATTTGTGTTGGTGAATTGTTTGCCAACCAAGCTCCGGATTTTCATACATCCAGGTATGCCATGTGAAACATGACTTTCAAATTCTTTGCCCATTCAACGTGGAGACTACCAAGGAAGGTCTTGGTCAGTATGAATCTTGGCCATGGCATGCCAGCCCCTCTAGTTTAGTTTAGTTTAGTCGATGGATCAACATCACGGCACACGGGTGTAACCCATAAGTGCTCCGTTCTACTCCTAATTCAAGCCTGAGTCCGGAGAATCTCAGCTCAGTGCACAAACTCCATAGCACCGGCGAGGATCCTGAAATACTTTGGGTAGATTTGTAACTCGAAATTTTGCCCAATCATCGTCGTTAGGCTACTCTTTTTCTATTTCCAACTGCCTAAGGATTTTTTATGTGCGCAACAATACACATGGGCGTCCGATCTCACTACCCAGAGACCAGGGGAAATTTTGTTACTAGAAGTCCACCTGAAAAATTCCCGGCCCTCTCCGGGGATTGAACCCGGGACCTCCAGCACTCGAGGCGGACACCATACTTCAAGACCACTCAGCCCTCCATGCCAGCCCCTCTGCATCCTGTAAAGGTAGTCCCATAGCAGATACTGCCATTAGGGTGTGAAATTTTAGGCCTTTACCTATTCTAAAGCATGACATATGAAATTTAGTGACCAGTTCCCATCCTCATTACTTTTTCTTTCCATACAATTTTCCAGAAAATTCTGATAATTTTATCCGTGTCAACCCCAGAACCCTGCTGGTCGGGGAAAAAAATAATCCTGGGGATTGAACCCGACCACTGTCTTGGCAGGCAAATACACTAATCGCCATGTCACCACAGCTCTGCTGCCATAGAACCATCATAACAACTATCATCATCCTTTTTGTTATTGTCTTCATCATCCTATTAGTTATTGTATAAATACTTGTGCTGTAGTTTGCTAATCACTGTTAGATGAATGGTTATATAAAGATATTTGCATATCCTTTACAGGAAATTACAGTCAGCCTCAGAAAGTTTTGGCTGTGTGTGCAAGTTTATGTTTAGTAGTTTGCTATTGCTTTCTGAACAACCGGCACTCATACCATTTTATGAAAACCAATGTAAGGAGGTCTGCTGCCAAATCGCCCACAGCTGTGTTTTGTACACAATATGTGGGATTAAGATGGAAGAATAACAAGAATGAGTAACAATAACTTCTTCCTCTTGTTCTTTGTTAACTTTCAGCTGTCAGTATGAATGAATACAAAGAAAGCAGCAGTCAGTTTAAGCTATTTGACATCTCTATAGAGTTTGTGATCAAAAGGAGCTGGTATATGCCAAGATAGATTGTCTCTGTTCTACATATGTTGGACACTCCTGCAACAAATAGCTGTCATGTTTCCAGTTCCACGGATAGGAAATACTCATCCGTATTTCCTATCTTTAGTTTATTAAACTCCGGTCTCGCTGGTCTAGAGGTTACACGACTTTCTCCGTATTCTCGTATACTCTCGTAAGTAACGTGACGTTGAGCGAGAATCGGTAGCGGTTCTCTCCGCGCCGGTAACTTACGGGGTATTGAGCTGGTCGCTTAGAAAGCAATGGCAAACTACTGAGCGTAATCTTGCCAAGAAATCAACAATCAGCTGAAAGATGCTGGTGTTGACAGCAATGTCCTGTAAAGGATATGCAACAACAACCAAAAAAAAAGTTTATTAAACATGTGAGGTACTTCAGCCTGTTGTATGCTGTTTGAAGTCTTCAGATTGTTGCTACTAACAATGATGGTGTGAAATGGATCTAGTTTGTGTTCTCCACTTGTTTGGTTTGAGAGAACTGTAAGTAAATGTAAGAAAGGGGATAACATGGAGTCAGTTGAAGGTATACTATATATTTTTATCAGTGTCTTTTTCTTATTTCTGTGAGCTTTTGAAGGCTTTCTAGCCATAACATCCATTCTATCACTGATGCTTCTGTTTCTGTAAAGCTGACCAATTCTCCACTCTTTATTTCAGTCGGTTTACACGTTCTGTTTTTACAGCTTTACTCCAGTTCAACCCATTTAATTTCTTACTGGCATTTAGAATTAGAATCCCATGATTTGTGGACCAGAGTCCTAAGCAGAAAACCACCCAAAGTTACCTTGTTTTCAATCATTTCTTAAATTTAGTGGTTTAACTTACCTTTACATGCTTATGTGGAAGATGAGGAGAAACCACCAGTTATTTCCTAATGTCTATGGGCAGCCACAAACAAAATTTATGGCAGAATAACAAGTTCAAGAAACTACGTACCAGGTTTGTTCTGATAACCCTGACACAACATGAAAGATATATTCTGATTTTCTGTTAAATTTCAGACATGGAGCACACAACTGGGAAGGTCCAGGAGCAATGACTGCGATGAGTGCACTTCAGGCTTTGGGTACAATGACATTAACATCAGAATGGTTTGCAATGAAAGCAGATCCTAGCAAAGTGTTGTTTGCAGGTGCATACATACAAAATATACTACCATTTGTACACGTATAAGTGTGATAAATATGTTTTGTAACTTTTCCTATTCTCAGATATTGTAGTTGTAATTGCATTTTCTGAACACAGTTATTACATTTTTACGTCTCACATACAATATTGAAAAATAACTCCACTAAGAGACAAATGCATTATAGATGCTCATAAAATTGATTGCTTCGTTGATTAAAAAGAGTCGGTGGCATTGGATTTGGACACACACATTCTGCCTTTCACGGAAAAAAAAAAATGAGGAATATTGATTGATTCCCTTAGCACACTGATTACTAATGGACTTATATCATCCTGGGATCATGTTTGCTGCTGCCACAAGTGATCTTCTTTTGTCCTGTGTTTTGGGGCTGAGGTCCTGAACCAACTCACTCTGAGCTATCCAATCTTTTGTTGTCTCATGCAGCTCTGTCCATGCCTTCTTCATATTGTTCATTTGTCTCTAATTCTCTTCTTCACGTATGTTTTAGGTCTTCTCCATTTCATTTTCTCTGTGTGGTCCAAAGAACTTTCTAGTTATGCTACTCTCAGGTTTTCTCACTGTATGTCCTGTCCAGCACCAGCAGCTTTTCTTCACCGCTTGATTCGCTGGTATTTGTTTACTTCTCTCCATGAGCTCCGCATTGGTGTTTCTTTCCTAGTCCTTCTATTTTACTACACAATAATTAGTGAATGTTTGTAATTTAGTTGTAATTGTTTTGTTTTTTTTTTTTGTTTTTTTTTTCCGCTCGCTCGCTTTGAACTCAAGCGCAATCTATACACACTGCTTCTAGTAGTGCTGGACTGAATTTTGTGTGTGGATCAGCTTTCCCTATTAACAGTATCCCTCGCCATCAGGCAAACCCACTCTATCTTCACAGGTACTTGTAATTTACGTCCCCAAGTCAAGGACGATAGGTAAACATTTTAGTATAACTGTCCGGTGAAGGGGTTGAACTCCTTACCTCTTTTCTTTGTAAGCCATTGTCAGCTCACTGTTTCTTAGAGTAAATGTTGAAAACTTCAGATGATAACCACATTGTTTGTCAGCTTTTGTAATTGGTCAGAATTTACTAGTGTGATGATGCCTCTGGATTTCAAATAAAGCACAAGTGGAATATTATACGTTTTTGTTTTACAGAAAAGGCATCTTAACATGTTAGTATGAGTATTTTACTATGTTACCTAAAACAAAACAAAAAAATGTAATCTCAGTGTTTTTTTTTTAAGCTCTATACATTGCGTGCACATATGCACACACACAAAAAGGAAAGGTCCCTTTTGCACACCTAAGCTGCATTAGGCATATGGTGCTAGACATATAATTGTATAGACTGAATGGGGCTCAGTGGGTGATGTGATTGATACCATACCAGCCGCTTTTACTTCCTGAAACATTTCCTGGTTCCCATTTTAGGCTGGATTGACCTGAGAGCCCAGGTCAATTTTTAAAATCCAAAACTGCCCTAATGCTGATCATTCTCAAGACCACTAGTAGAAAGGCGAGCGTCTAGCCACTATGATACCATATCTCCCACAGTATACATGCATGCCCCAATCCAAATTGTAAAACATCTTACAAATTACTGCTAAATCTTACAAGTTGACAACTGTGGTTGTAATTTTGTTACTTGTTTGCAGGTCATTCAATGGGAGGGCATGGAGCATGGCACTTAGCTACTCATTTCCCTGACAGGACTATAGGTCTCATTTCATTGGCTGGTTGGATCAAGAAGGAGGAGTATGGAGAAAGCAATTTATTTTTTAGGTAATTTTGATGAATTTTAGAATTGTTTGAACATTTAGAAGAGAAAGTGATGTGGAAGAGAGATGTTCACCTCATTATGTCATGACCATGTTCCCACCATTTCAGCAGTGTCAGCAATGAGGTTTCCTTGATGTAGTTGTAAGGTGCATTGGGAATATGGTACCTGTAATACTCCTTCCACTGGGCATTTGGGATGGAGTCTGTTGGCAGTAAAATACCAGAAATTTGTGGAGGGAACATGACCAACCTGGGCCTAATACCAACATGCTGAATCGTTCAATATTTATGCCTAGTTAAAGTTATTTGCATATCCTTTACATGATATTGCAATCAACCCCAGCATTTTTATGCTGTTCATAATTTCTTGGCAAGTTTATGTTCAGTAGTTTGCTATATGTGGCGGATGATCTCCAGAGTGGACGCGGAACATCTTGCTTGTGATCGAGAAGTTTTCCGGAAGGTTGTTATGGGAGCGAGGTTCTGCAAAGGACATGCTACTGAATGAATGAATGAAGTTTGCCATAGCTTTCTGAATGACCGACACTCATGACTATGTATGAGAAACCAATGCAAGGCAGTCACATTTAAGGTATGACAACCAAATTCATTCTATGGGTTACTTTTGTAATTATCTCTGTTTGAAGAAGGCAATCACAGTTTCAGCAAGTGGCATTTGGTATTTTCATAGAACTGACCATCCCAGCCAGAACAGTTTAGCAGGCCAGAGTGTGTGTCCCTCCTGATTTCATACAAGATATAATCAGTATATAATCAGCATTTAAAATTTACCCTTAAGCAAATTCTTTACTGAAATTATCAGTCACTACTGTCCAAGGCTACACACTTTACATGGTGCATGACTGAATGAACCTCACAGCAAATCCCCACTTTGATAATAGGTATTCTGTACCCAAGTCTTACACTCATATCTGGAAACTCACAAGCATGATCAAAATGATTGTGCTGGATTAGAAACTAAGGCATAACCAATTAGTAGTCTACTATCATTACCAGAGTGAAGAGCACATCGTCAGGGGCGTTGCATTACACTGTTTAATCTAGCCTGTGGCTCAGCACACCTGATTACGACAAGCATGTTTTTGGGGCTGCCTTCCCTAGCCTTTTACTGCCCCCAGTCTACCTACAAGACAGCAGGTCTGTGTCTTACTTCATCTGGTCTCTGTCCTTTGACCTTTCCGACATGAGAGACCCTTTTTCGATCAGATATAAAATACTCCCACACCTGTAGTCATTAATCCGTGTCCATCAGTTATAAATAACTCATACATCATAAAGCAAGTTACCATGCACTGTTTTGGCCAGCCTACGACTCAGTTTATCCAATTCCGACAAGTATATTTTTGGGGATTGCTTTCCCTAGCCTTTGACTGTCCTCAGTCTAGCTACAAGACAGCAGGTTTGTGTTTTACTTTGTCTGGTTCCTATCCCTTGACTTGTCCGACATGAGAGACCCTACCAGTAGCTTCCTTACAGTTGGCATAACTCATAGGGTCATTGGAACACGCTAGTCTCTGCCCACTTCTACATGGAGACAAAACAGAGAGGAGTGAATAATATGAACAAAGAGGTTTGTACTCCCTGTCACTATTCTTTATTTCTTTCTACAGGCATGACATATCCACCAGTCACACAGATGCCTCGGTAAAAGCAATCATGGAGGCCTGTGTCGGAGAAAATGACGCAGACAAGCATGTCACCAATATAAAGGTAGCTTTGTTCCTTATACACTTTCTCAGTATGTTTGTGGGGGTAAAGCTATTTAAGTACACCAAAGTTCTTTTGTTTTCACATCATGTTGCTCATTTCTGTTTGTTTATAGATAGTTGTCACCATATCTTTTATGACCATCAGTTTGAACTGAATGTTTTATAATCTGCTGTAAAGATATGAATTGTTGAGCTGTTGCAGTCACAGAATTAATACTTGGTGAACATTAAAAATGTTAGCAAAATAGAAAAATATGTATCTAAGCCACGAGAAACAATACAGACATTCTGCCAGACCTAAACATTGAAGAAGATTAGTTTCTAAACAGCATACATCCTTTAGAGACTAATACTTCTCCTTTTCTTCTTCCTCTTTCTTCATCTACCTCTCCACCTCCTTCTTTTTCTTCTTCCTCCTCTTCCTCTTCATTGTCATGGCATACTCTAATGTGGCGAGAGACCCTGCTAGATGTACAACCCAGTGCGATGAAGTCAATCCTCTCGAATTAACGTTTTTAATATTTTTAACTTTTAATGATTATTTAAGTATTGTTTTTTTTTTTTTTTTGTGGTAAATCTAAACCATCTCTATTTCTTCCACAACAGGGCATTTCAGTGTTAGTGAGGATCGGTGCAGAGGACCGCACTGTTCATCCCTTCTATGTACGCAGAATGGTGCGTCTTCTCAAGGAGGCTAGAGTTAACGTGACTTATTCAGAGTTACCTAACTTAGCACACTGGTGGTGGGACACAAAGTATGGAAGTCATTGTGACTACCTGTTGTCTTCATTTGCTAGACATAAATCTAAGAATGGTAAATTGAAGAGTCATAAGTGGTAGTATATAGATAGCTGTGTTAGCCAGTAATAGCCTGTGTGAGGTTTTTTCTTTTGCTCACTTTATTCACCCTTGAGTGTTCATCCTGAAGTGGTTTGTTTAGTTGAATTACCCATTAGTGGTCTGAAGTAGTTTATTAATTGAATTACCCTTGATTGGTCTGTGCAGGAGTGTTTGTTTAACCAAACCACATTTGTGTGCTTGTGTTAGTTTATTAACTAAATTACTCTTGACTAATATTTTATAGGAATGTTTATTTAATTGAATTACAGTTGGGTTGTTATGGTAGATCACTAACTATATTACCCTTGATTAGTCTGAATAGGAGTGTTTATTTAACTAAATTACACTTGCGTTGTTATGGTAGATCATTTACTAAATTACCGTTGAGTGTTCTATATATCAATATTTATTAATCTGAATTACACTTGGGTGCTTCTGGTAGTTTTATATCCCTTGAGTAGTCTCTCATTTGTTTAGTTGTGTATCTCTTGAGTAGTCTATGATTTGTTTAGTTGTATATCCCTTATGTAGTCTCTCATTTGTTTAGTTGTGTATCCCTTGAGTAGTCTCTTGTTTGTTTAGTTGTGTATCCTTAAGTAGTCTCTCATTCAATTAGTTGTATATCACTTAAGTAGTCTCTCATATCCCTTAAGTAGTCTCTCATTTGTTTAGTTGTATATCCCTTAAGTAGTCTCTCATTTGTTTAGTTGTATATCCCTTGAGTAATCTCTCATTTGTTTAGTTGTATATCCCTTGAGTAATCTCTCATTTGTTTAGTTGTATATCCCTTGAATAATCTCTCATTTGTTTAGTTGTGTATCCCTTGAGTAGTCTCTGGTTTGTTTAGTTGTGTATCCTTAAGTAGTCTCTCATTTGATTAGTTGTATATCACTTAAGTAGTCTCTCATCATCCTTTTCAGTTTGCATCCAACTAGATAGAAAATGCAGACAAGAAAATCCGGCTGCTGTGGAGGCTGAAGTACAAGCGTTGATTTTCGAGAATTCCCTAGACGGTGATGCTGTCATCTACACAGATGGGTCGGTCGTCCGACATGTGAGAAGCTCATAGGCCTTTACGGCTCGGGCCAGAGGGAGAATTGTGAAGGAGGACTCTGGTGCTTTCACTGAAACCACAAGTAGCCTGACTATGGAAGTCATGGCAGTAAGTAAAGCAATAACATGGCTCGAGACACAGACATTCACTAGGACATGTTTCCTTAGCGACTCAATGAGCATGATCAAGAGGATAGAGGTGGGGTGGATCCGAAGAGAATGGTTGCTGTCTCTGGAGTGATCTCGGCTGGCAAAGATTAGTTTCATCTTCGTGCCAGGGCACGCGGGAGTACAAGGAAATGAGAGGGCTGACAAGCTCGCAGGTGAGGCTACGGTGGAGGGCTGACACGCCATGGACCAGGCTGACATTCTGAATGCTCTACGAGAAGTAAGACTTGCGTGAACCAAGTGATGGCTGTGAATCTACAACCATGGCCAGACTGCGAGAACAGCAAATTAAAAGAGGGGTGGCCAAACAAGAACACTACGCAGGAAGCCAAAGAAGATTGATAAACCAACACAGAACTGGTGTCGTTAACCGCTAAACGCTGCGGGATTTGCTGAGGAGGGGATCTGAGCACTTATGGACTGAATGGTTCGATGTGCAATGAGGATGATCTGTCGACTAACTAACTAACTAACTGGTTTGTTTAGTTGTATATCCCTTAAGTAGTCTCTCATTTGTTTAGTTGTATACCCCTTAAGTAGTCTCTCATTTGTTTAGTTGTATACCCCTTAAGTAGTCTCTCATTTGTTTAGTTGTATATCCCTTAAGTAGTCTCTCATTTGTTTAGTTGTATATCTCTTTAGTAGTCTCTCATTTGTTTAGTTGTATATCCCTTGAGTAGTCTCTGGTTTGTTTAGTTGTATATCCCTTGAGTAGTCTCTCTTATGTTTAGTTGTATATCCCTTGAGCAGTGTCTCGTTTGTTTGGTTGTATACCACTTGAACTGTCTCTCAGTTGTTTAGTTGTATATCCCTACAGTGGTATCTAGTTTGTTTAGTTGTATTACCCTTGAATAGTCTCTCATTTGTTTAGTAATTACCTTTGTCTTATCAGGGAGACAAATGATGGTGGATGTGTTAATGATGCTCAGATCAGACAGTTTATAGCCCACGTATCAACAACTTCCAGCCAGTTGGACAACTACTGCTCTGTTGACAATCAGGAATGTGGGACACACTCAAACAAGTACCAGAACTCGCAGCCAGAACCAGTAACTTTAGTTACTATCAATCCAGCTTTTGGTGATGGTCTTAAAGGGATCTCAATTTTACAGCAAATTATTCCATTAAGAGTCAGCACAGTTCAGGTACAAAACATACTTCTCTGTTTTATTATCTAAAGTTTTCTTACAAATATTTTGAACAAAGCTGTTTTAGCCAAGCTGATTTATTTAACATTTTCTCCACTGGATTTTATTGTTGTGTTATATTATGTTGAAGGTGTCACTGCACATTGAGCATTCTCATGCGTGCACAGTCCTCCAATGCGGCAGCCATCCCAAAGTATTTCTGCTCACTGTTCCCATGAGGAGTTGATTATGGTATCTCCTCTGTTTCCCACAAAGGCAGCATTAACGTGCTTGACCAGGCTTTACTCCCAGTTCGTGCAATCAGACTAGAGTCAGTGTCTCGTCAGTATCTGCCAAAGGAATTCATACTGCACTGACTTCCTTGACTTCCTCACACCCATTTTAGGCTGTGTCGATCTGGGAGGACAGGTCAATTTTAAAAACTCATCTCAATTGGATATTTGAACCCGAGATCACCGAGCCGGCGGGCCATAAAAAGCCATATAGCCATAAAACTACTAATGTTGCTCCTATTTTTTTCTATTACTTACTATATTTTTCTCTGTGTGTGTGACTTATATTTTTCTGTGTTCCTCCTTGTCGCAATCATATTTCTTGTTTTTCTTACATTCTTTGGTCTTCTTCTTTTTATGATCTTCATGTTGTTGGGTACGTGTTTCTATATACTGCATAATTAAAACTTAGGACTGAGATCAAATTTTATTTAGATTAAGCTTTTAAAAATCCCTCACATGAAACTTATATCATTACATTTTTTAACTGAATAATTCTTTATATCTGCCAGATTAGTATTGATGGAAGCAGTCTTTTTCTGAGAACACAGAATGTCAAATGTCTGCAAGTTAAAGATGGCATTCTCAATAGACCTATTGACTATGATGTTATTGAGAACATGATTGTGAGTATGAATACTTTGATGTTGTTGTTATAATATCAGTATATATGTAATATGAACTGTGACAGTCTCATCTCATCTCATCATGTTCCTCTTGTACCTTGCGGTGTCGAGGTGAAGTATAAACAGCGGGAGAGTGCTCGCTTATGGGCTTCATGTATCGATATTCCCATGGACTCTGTTATTCCCTGCGTCCATCGTTTACTGTGACAGTATGCCATGGAATTATCTTGTGCCTTATATTGAAATATTTTCTCATTCTTTTGAATCTACAACCATGGTCAGACTGCGAGAATAGCAAGCTAAAAAAATGTGTGGCCAGACAAGAGCACTATGCAGGAAGTTTAATAAACCAACACAGAACTGGTGTCGTGAGCCGCTACACGCTGCGGGATTTACTGAGGAGGGGATCCGAGCACTTAGGGACTGAATGGTTCGATGTGCAGTGAAGATGATCTGTCGACTAACTAACTAATTTAAATAATTTTCTGTTTACATGTTTGTCTCTTTCTGCAGATTGATGGTGTTACCTTAAGCTTGGAGACAAAAGTGTTTCCATATACCTTTTGCATGTAAGTGTGCTTTTGAATTGTCTTGATTCTATTGCAGATAATATCACTTTATATTGTAATTACCCCTCTGCTGCGTATCCACCTTGTAGTGATAGAGGAGCTTGCATGTTCCAGTGCCCAAGTCTACCTCACCAACACATGGTGGACCCTATCTTCCCCAGTAATCCAGCTGAAGTTTGAGGTTTTCATCCCCGGCTCAAAGCTGGATGCAACAGCAAACAAGTAAAATAAGTAAATAATGTTTGTCCACTTGCCCTGCCCAGTGGTCATGGGGTTGAATTCACATTGACACAGATATTTAAAAATTGACCTGGGCTGACAGGTCGGTCAATCTAAAATATATACCAGGAAATAACCAGGGAATTAAAAATGGCCATTGAGATATTGACCACAGTAATGTTCTAGTGCTGATTGTTGATTTATAAACACATATGGCTAACACATATATCCAGTTAGCCTCAAGGTGTATAAATAGTTCCTTTACTTTGTTTTTACTAAAATGTTATTTGTGCATTTATGTTATTCCTTTTTTTTTGTGCATATCCTATTACAGGACGTCGCTGTCAACACCAGCATTTTACCACTGTTGTTGATTTCTTGGCAAGATTACGCTCAGTAGTTTGCCACTGCTTTCTGAGCGGCCGGCTCACATATACAGTAAGTAACGGGACCACTGCCGATTCTTGGGCAGCCGTGTTTGCTCACGTGGATAAACAGGATTACGGAGAAAGTCGCTAACACCTAGGCCAGGGAGACCAGCATGTTATTCCTGCTTTAATTAAATATTGTGATAAATGTTGTCTATGTGTGATGGTGAGATGGGAGGAGATTTCTGCATACGGTTGTAGTATATGTTTAACAGAACAGAGGGGTTAGTGCGCTGGCTTACCTCTGGGCCTGCCAGCCCAGTGGTCATGGGTTTGAGTTCACATCCAGGCAGATTTGTTTAATGGACCTGGGCTCCCAAGTCAGCCCAGAATAAAATGGGCACCGGGAAGTGTTTTGGTAAGTAAAGGCAGCTGACAAGTTAGTTGCATATCCTTTACAGAACGTCGTGGTCAACCCCAGCATGTTTTGGTTGTTTGTTATTTCTCAGCAAGTTTATGTTCAGTAGTTTGCCATTGCTTTCTGAACGACCAGCACTCATACCACTGAATGAAAACTAGCCAAGGTGGCCTGCTGTCAAATCACCCACAACTGTGATTCAAAAACGGTATACAGGATTATGAATTGTGTCCATAACCCCTTCACCACAGAGCCAGCGGCTGACAAGGTATTGAGCAAGTCACCCCTCAGTTGCTGATTGGTCTTTAAAAATATAGCGCTAGCACCATAAATCCAATACACCTCAAAGGAGTGTAAAAAGGGTTCCTTACTGTTACTTTTTACAGCAATAAGAGTTATTTTATTAATGTTCAGTTATATCACAAGATATACCAACGTCATAAAATCTTTCTACAAAGAGACAAGTTACTGCATAAGAACAGAATCAGGCAACTCTGATTGGTTCTCAGTGGAAACAGGAGTGAAACAGGGTTGTGTCTTATCACCGATGCTCTTTGGAATATCTATTGACTGGGTCATGCACAAACAACACAAATAGGGGTATCTATTGGGTTGACAAATTTCTAGAAGACCTGGACTTTGTCGATGACATGGTGCTTTTGAGTTCAACACACCCAAATGCCCAAGAGAAAATAAACCATCTCCAAAATGTTTCAGGACAAATTGGTCTCCAAATTAACACCACAAAAACAAAAATTATAATCTTACCAACAGTTCAGACGACACCAAATTAAACAACCACGTTCTTGAAAAAGTCAACAGCTTCACATACCTACGAAGCACAACGACATCTACAGGGGACTCAACACCAGAAATATCATCTAGAATCACACTGGCATCTGGTGCCTTCAATAAACTGTCAAACATCTGGAAGTCAAAGACACTCAGCAAACACACAAAACTTAAAATCTTCAACTCTTGTGTGATTCCAGTGTTAACATATGGATGTGAGAGTTGGAAATCAACGGTAGCTTTAGATAAAAAAAATTAGATAATTTTGAGAACAAATGTCTTAGAAGAATTCTAAACCTCCACTGGACAGACTTCAGAACCAATACGCAAATAAGACAAGAGACTAAGCAAGATATTGTATCCAATTTTATAAGAAAACCATGTACTCAGAATGGACAAGACAAGACTCCCCTACTAAGCCCTCATATGGTCACCGGTAGGGAAAAGAAAACGGGGAAGACCAAGAGAGACCCTGCGTAGAACCATCATTAGAGAAGGCTCATTCAACGGCCAAGTGAACATCCAGGATTTACAACAGGTAGCAGCAAACCGCCAGACATGGAGAGCCATGACTTCTGCCCTATGCGCCACCTTGAGCTCAAGAGGAAAGACTTAACTAACTAATATCACAGAGTTTGGATATATCAGCCTGCTCCAGTAAAACATTTTGCTCAGCTCCTCCTGAAGGACTGCAGTTAAGTATTCAAAGCTAGGAAGTTCTGCTTAGTATTCCTTGGTTCTTTCAGAACAGGGGCATCACTAGATACTGGCCCTCACTGGGAATCATCGCCTGATTTATATCTGCACTCACAGTCTGACCTACAGCGTGGACCCCACAACTATGGGCCAGCCAGACGAATTGCAGAACATGACTTTGTTATTGTAGTTGGTAAGTTCAGTGAGTTAAGTGTGTTTTCACTTCACTTTATCTTGTATTAGCCAGCTGCTAGTGGTTAGTGCACCTGCCTATCTAGACAGGGGTCCAGGCTCAATCTCCACCAATGGCGGGATTTTTTTTTTCAACCATTACGGCTCTGGGGTCGATCAACTCAGCTTCACAAAAATTGGTACCAGACAATTTTCTGGAATTGTCATGAAAGAAGAGTTGACTAGAAAGGGAACTGGTCCTCCCACAACATTATGTCATGGCCTTGAATATGTGAGAGCCTAAAACTGCATAACCCTGTGTGGTATCTGCCGTGGGATTACCTTCACATTTATCTTATATTAGCAATTTAATACTTCTTCTGAGCAGATTGAATGAACACTGTTTCTCTCTCTTCATCTTGTCTCTGTTTTACTTTTCTAATGTGTCATCTAATGGACTGTATAATACAGTGTCTAAGCTTCTTTAGTTTTTCTATCTTATACATTGTGTATGTGTTGAATATTACATTTGTTATCACTTTTTAAATGTCATTTCCCTTGAGTTTCCTGATCTTTTTTCAAAAACCCTCAGGGAAAACAGATTCTCAGAAACAGCACAAAATAATATCGGCTGAACAGATGGATGGAAGAAACGACTAGCTGGGTTCATTTTTGTGTGTGCTTGAGATGTCAAAATCAGAATCCAGTGGTAATTTAAGTACTCTAAATGACAATGGATGGGGCATATAGAAAGAATGGAAGATAATAGGGAAACAAAACTCGCTTACACTCAGGAAATAAATGGCCGTAGACCCCGAGGTAGACCAAGAAGACGGTGGAGAGATAATACATGTACAGACCTACAAGCACTTGGAATCAACGACTGGCAAGAGAAGGTCCACCAGAGAGACGAATGGAGACGGATTGTATTTGCAGCAAAGAACCTCAATGGCTCGGAACGCTGAAGAAGAAGAAGAAGAAGAAATGACAGAATTGTGTCAGGTCGTAGACAGATATGACTGAGCTACCATATAACAGTAGACGGTACTACCTGCTTTCTGTTAACGCCGAACGTTGGGCGGCGCTTACCAAACCCGACACCCCACACTGTGCCAACGGCTTCGGGTGGAAGAGCGCAATTGGGAGGGTACAAGCCTTACCCTGGTGCGAGGAAATGCAACCTAAAGACAAAGTGTCATGGCAGGGCAGGCCAGGCCCTAAGCCTTGGTTGACGGCTGGTCTAGGATCGAAGCTCTGACAGGCGGACAGTTAGAGCATTGCTTTGCTGATCCGGCAGCTTCTGCAGCTTGTCTTGTTCCAGATGTAGAGGTGTTACCTTTCCTCTGGAGTGAACTAGGCTGGCCGAGAGAGGGATCATGCTGCATAGGCAACACATGATCTCTATATTTTAGCCCAGGCTTTGTGCTATGGAGAGCCAATAACTCCATCCCTTACAAACTATCGTCTGTCAACACGGCAAGGTGCCAATGAGAATGAAACGACAGAAAATGCCGAAGACAGTTTCATTATCCATTTTCAGAACACAATCAAGGCGGGACCATTTAATTAAACCTGTATCAATGTCCATGATACAGCTAGGTGCAGACACTCATCCATTCATTCATTCAGTAGCATGTCCTATGCAGAACTTCGTCCCATAACAACTGTCCGGAAAACTTCTCGGTCATAAGCAAGATGTCCCACATCCGATACACCTATCTGGAGATCATCTGCCACAGTTTGCATCTTCTCTTTGGCCTTCCTCTTCCTCTCTTTCCAGGCATATACCGCTCCATAATTGTTCTGTCCAAACTTTCATGACAATTGAAGTGACCAAAATATTAAAATTTTCTTTGTTTTTTTTTTTTTTTGTCTTTAGTAGCCAACCTTCTTCAATATTCGGTTCTTGTTGTATGGATACATTTTTTTCTTTTCTACATCCAAGCTATTCTTAGAACCCATCTATAACATTTATATTCAAAGGCATTTATGCGCTGTTCAGCTTGTTTAGTAAGTAGACACTCCTTACCTACAGAAAGTAACATATCCAGTGTTCCGTTCTCTACATAATTTTACCTCGAAACCCACATTTACTCAGATGGTACTGGATATAAATACAATACAGCATCAAACAGCATAACATGCCATCTCATAGGCTGTGACATTGTGATATTAAGACAACAGTTATAATTTAAAATCACAAAGTTTATTCTGGTCTAGAATTTACATGTCTCTTTGTTATTCAAAATGTCTTCCCATCCCTAAAAACACATGCCATTGCTTAACATCTGCTACAAAAACCTCTGGACATTATTATTACTACACAACAGTACTTGTTACAGATGTTAATGCAACAGGGGTGCATACAACATGCCCTCTCCCTAAGTTATCTCTCATATGTCGATCATGTTTCTCCCTTTAATTATTTTCACTATCTGCACTTTCCGACATCACAAGATTAACTTTGCTCTTTTAAAAATAACATGCACAATCATATGCCAATTCATGTAGTTACACTCATGCTAAGGACATCCACCTCAAACTCAAACAGTGGAGGTAAACATGGCCGAATGGATAAGAGCACTTGTTCTTAAACTTCCAGTGTGCTGATGCTGAGGTAGCAGGTTTAACCCCTATACTGTTCAGTTGAACTATAATGTTGATTCTCGTCATTGACTTGGGGATGTAAATTACAAGTACCTCTGAAGTTGGAGTGGAATCGTGTGATGGCAAGGGACACTGGTAATAAGGAAAGCTAATTTACATGCAAAACCAGTCCAATGCACACTATATTAGTTAGTTTAGTTAGTTAGTCGCAGTTCCAACATCACAGCAACGGGTCGTCCCCCTTATGCTCTGCTCCGTTCCTGTGCCAGTGAATATCACATAAAATGTTCCTCACTGCCCCATGTGAAAAGTGGAAAAGAGAGGAGTCTCGACAAACAACAGCCCGCTAAGACACACTGTGCATAATGCCACCGCCAGAATGTCACCACAAAAGTCCATTATGAAACATACAGTTCATCCTTGATGGAGGTGGTAGTCACTTTCCCAACCAGATGTTCACTTACAAAGTCTCGATGTTTCTAGATGTTGTTGTTCCGTTTCTAGATGTTTTCTAGCCAACCACGCCATTTTTTCTCCGAAATGCAGTTCACGCAACAAAACAACCTCGAACAGATGTAAAACAACTTTTCACAGTACATAATGCCGTCGCCAGAATGTCAACACGAAAGTCCTCCATGAAAATACAGTTCATCATCGATGGAAACGGCAGTCACTAGAAGACCAACAGCCACACATTTCTGCATAAGGCAAAAAAGCCGATCACTTCTGCGACACAACCAGCTGCCATACATGCAGATATTTCTAGATGTTGTTGTTCCATTTCTAGATGTTTTCTAGCCAGCTACGCCATATTTCGAGCATGCAGTTTACGCCACAAAACGTCAGACAGATGTAAAAAACATTTCACTGTACATAATGCCATCTCCAGAATGCCAAAGCAACAGTCCTCCACGAAAACACAGCTCATTGTCAAAGGAAGCGGCAGTCACCAAAAGACCAGCAGCCACACATTTCTGCATAAGGCACAAAAACCGGTAAATTCTGGGACATAGCCAGCCGCCATGGCTCTGAACATGCAGTTCATGCTTCACAACCTCAGGCAGATTTAAAAGCATTTCACACGAAATTCACAGCTCACAGCGTTGTGCCACGCACTCAACTCAGTAGCAGGGAGACGGAACCATAAATTACCAGTCTAATCTTAGGAAAATGCGAATGCAAACGGTAGCCACGAGCATAAACACTCCAGAGGCCTTAACCGTTTCACTGCCTATTCTCCATATTCGTGACCAGAAGTCACACCACATTAGTAGCAACTACTTGATGTAGTAGCACATATATAGACTAAACAATAAAGGACCTTTTCCCCACCCCTCCACTGCATCGAAATGTCATTGCAGTTTACTGTTTGAGCGCAGCAGTGTCACATGAACCAGCCATCTAATTTGCTTCCTTTCATGTGTTTACAATGTCTCCATTACTGATGTTAACATTATCTAACACGTGATGTGTGAGTGAAATAATGCATGAAAGGAGAAATACAAGAAGGGCAGAGTCTCAGATAGGCCTGCATGCCTAATTCTTAATCCTTTGAAAATAAAGTTGAAAAGAGAAAGACAAGAAGACAGAATGTCAAGTGGGCTGCATTCCTAATTCTTAATTCTTCGAAAAGTTTGTTTGTTCATTCAATCATTCAATAAAATTCAGTGCAAACATTTGCACCCACTTGCTTCTTGGTGTCATCATTTCTGATCTTGTTTCTTCCTGCCTCAATACGTTTCATTCACATGCATTTTATCTCTGTTGTTACAGATTATCTTTTGTTACCACCTAACATTTCAATTCTGGTACTGTTAAATTAATAACTACGGCACTCTTGCTTTCCATAACAACGGTTTTGGATAGAAAGAGTTGCAAACATACTTTTGGAAATTTAGTGAAGAGAGTAGTTCATTGTGCAATGAAATCACTTCATTCAACTATACATTTTGGACCTAGCCATTTACCATGGCACATTAAAATTCATCATGTTTCTCTATTTGAATTGCCTGTTTGTGTTTGTTTTACTTCCATCTTCAGTGCTAACAGATTATGTTGTTTCATTGCAGGTACCCTGGGAAGGTACCCTGAGTCAACCACAGAGATGTTATTAAAACATGCAACTTACATAGCAAATCAGTTTTTTCTTATGTCAGATACTTTAGTCCCAATTGTGGAAGACAGACATTTTAATGATACTGCGGCAGGTGAGATAGTTAAGTTTCTGTTTAAGATTAGGTTTGTATTGATTCTTGTATACTTCACTTTGTCTCTCATAGGAAGTCAGAACTTGGTTCATTCTGTTTCAGCAGTTGTTACGTTGATCTATTTTGTTCCAACAGTTGTTACATTGTCCTAATTTGTCCCAACAGTTGTTACGTTGACCTGTCCTGTCCCATCAGTTGTTATATTGACCCATTCTGTTCTACCAGTTGTTACATCAACCCTTCTGTCCCAACCAAAGTCTTACATCTACTTATCAATCCCAACTGTTTGTTAAATGAAACCATATTGTCTCCACCATTTGTTAACATTGACTAAGTCTGTCCCAACTATATGTTACACCAATCCATTTTGTCCTAACCAATTGCTAAAATGACTTATTCTCTCCCAACTAGTTGTTACATTGACCCATTCTGTCCCAACTAGATGTTACATTGCTACCATTTTGTCACATCCAGTTGTTACATTGACCCATTCTGTCCCAACTAGATGTTACGTGGACCCATTCTGTCCCAACTAGATGTTACATTGACCCATTCTGTCCCAACTAGATGTTACATTGCTACCATTTTGTCACATCCAGTTGTTACATTGACCCATTCTGTCCCAACTAGATGTTACGTGGACCCATTCTGTCCCAACTAGATGTTACATTGACTCATTCTGTCCCAACTAGATGTTACACAAACCCATTCTGTCCCAGCTACCATTGATACCATTTTATCACATCCAGTTGTTACATTGACCCATTCTCTCCTTAAAACAAAAACCGCATGTCCCATATCAGGAACCTATTGTGGGTGTGTGAAATGTTTAGACCATCATATTTGGTAGGCCTGAGTACACAAAGGGATAAGGGATCAGTCTTTCCCTCATGTAGCCAATGGCCAGTGCAGGTGTTGACCATGATCATGTCATTGGCAGCGTAATATCTAGTCATTACATCAAGGCCCCGCTTATTTTATCCATTAATATCTAGTCATTACACCAAGGCCCCGCTTATTTTATCATAGTTATCTGTTAACTCCTTGTAATGACAACAGTTGTTACTGAAAGACTCAGTTTTTTGTCATTATTTAACTCTGTGGCTGGAATTATTTATTAACCCTGAAGGAAAGTCAGTACTCACGTAACTTACATTTACTATATTATTAACGCTTTAAGGATTAATAAAGTATAATGTATTATATGCTAGAATAAAGGGGAATGGGTGGACATTGCAGATCTGTTCAATGTGGGTTTTTTTAAATATTGTGTTAATTAGTGTTTTTTGTGTGGAATATATGCATGTCAAACATAATCAGAAACTCTGAATATAAACTTCCCACTTACTTAAGACCTTTGACAAAATATTGTGGTGTTTTCTGACTGCTATAGTTTGGTGTGTATGGTGTAGATCTATTGCAGTCAACATTTTGTTTGTTGGTTGCTTGGTTTATTGAAGAAACACCTTCATTGCCAGTGGATATTTTTATAGGTGCTCAACTCTCCTTCAGTATATTTAAAACACTATGATGGATCTATTTTTTTTATTATTTTCGTTCACTCACTTTGAACTCAAGAGTAGTCCATACACTGCTATTATTTCTAGTGCAATGGACTGATATTTACATGTGGATTTGCTTTCCCGATTACTAGTCTCCCTCGCCATCAGCGAACCCACTCCAACTTCTGAGGTACTTGTAATCTACGTCCCCAAGTCAAGGATGAGAAGTCAACATTTTTAGTTTAACTGACCAGTGTAGGGGTTGAACCCGCTACCTCAGCATCAGCACACCAGAAGTTTAAGAGCGAGAGCCTTATCCATTTGACCATGCTAACCTCCGGAGGGATCTGTTAATGCCATGTGCACATGTGGATTGGCGTCGCAGACAGTAGAGCACATACTCCAAGACTGCCCAAAATATAACATATCCAGGCAAACCTTCTGGCCAAGAGAGACGACAGTGGAAGATAAACTTTATGGACTTCCATGTGAACTAAAAAAGACAGTTAAATTCATACAAGAGACAACTTTGCAGTTATAGACATATTTCAAGCGAATGAAAGAAGAAGAAGAATGATCTGTTAATACATTGGATCCAAGTTGTTGTATTAACTCTTTCTATCCAATACATTACCATTTTAATTCCTGCTGAAATAGCTGCTACTGTAAAGTAGCAAATGAGAGTACCACAGGCAAGGTATCCATTTACCCTGGCCTCTTGCTAAAAGGCTGAGGATTACATTCACAGCCTTGTGGATTACATCCATAGCCTTGTGGATGTGGAAATCAAAGGGAAACTACCACATTATTCATCCCTAGACACTCAACATAACAGCTGAAAGAATCACAAAGATCTTATGGTGAAGCCCCAGACCAGGCAGATCATTTACTTGAACTTGGGAAGAGAGCGATGACAGAGCAAGTCCGAGTTGTAGAGATGATGGCAGTAAGCCTGACTGATCTACTGTGGAAAGCTCTGACATCGGGCTAAATACAAAAATAAGAATGGAAACATGGGATGTTAGAAGCCTTTGTCAGAAAAACTTCAGAGTTAAAACTCACAGTCCTCCTGAGAATTCACAATTCAAACTGAGGCAACCAGTGTGAGGATGTCATGGTTAAATCCTTACAAGTTGTCTTTACTTTTGTCTTGTTCTTCAGAGTTACGTAATGTGATTGTACTAGGCAGTCCCCAGGAGAACCTGTTGGCAGACCGCTACTTGAAATATCTCCCTGATTTAAAACTCCAAGGTGCAACAGGTGAGAAATAATATGAATGATCATGTTTGTTTGTAAAGGAAAGCAGTAATGTGTGTGGGTTTTCTTTGTCATAAATCAGTGTATGTGTTTGGACTGTTTATACATTTGTTCTCAGGTTATCTCGTTGCTGTTGCTGCTTGCTGCTGCTGCTGCTTGCTGCTGCTCTTCTTCTTTCTTCTTCTTCTTCTTCTTCTTCTTCTTCTTCTTCTTCTTCTTCTTCTTCTTCTTCTTCTTCTTCTTCTTCTTCTTCTTCTTCTTCTGCTGTCATTATGACTCCTGATGGAGTATAGATCCACAGCCACATAAGCCAAGCCCTTTGTAGGCACGTTCATGGTTGATTGGACGCTGGCTGATATTTTCTACACTGAAGTAGCCAGTCTCACACCAGCTCTCTTTACTTGTCCTTTACAACATGCACAGGAGGTTGCAGTGTTACAGTTTTCTACTTCTCCTGGTAATACATCTAATAATCGATAAAACACAAGTATAGGTTTAAGTGTGTCTTAAATAGTATGTCTACTAGTGTTCAGAATGTGTATATTGTGTTATATGTTCCTTTCAAATGTTGCAAATTCCTTGGACTGCCAAAGTAACTAACAACGACTGCCTGAAAGAGGCTAATGAAACTAGAACATTATATGCAACAATAAGAAAGAGACAAACAGCTTTCTTGACAACTGGAAAGATCGAGGGGAAGAGAAGGAGAGGTAGATCAAGAGAAATTATGCTGGATGGATTAAGACGGTGGCATGGAGGAATATCATCAGCAGAGTTGATCCAGAAAACCAAAGACCGAGATCTGTGGAGAGTCTGAACACCCATGCCAGCCAGCATGGTACTTGATGATGATGATGTTCATTTCCCTTTCATAAATCCATGCTGTTCTTCAATCATTTCTGTCCTTATTTTTCTCCCTGTTCTTCTCATAATATTGTGAGTAGAAGTTTGGTGACATGATTGTTGAGGTTGATTGTATGAAATTCTTCACAATCTGTTACATCTGGTCTCTTGGGTGAAGCTACAAATGCAGATTTTAGCATATCACTTGGTATGTATCTACTGTTGTAAATATTCAACAGTTTAGTGAATATTTCTATACCACATTCTCCCAGTGTTTCTAAATCCTCTACTGTGATTTCATCTGACCCAGCTGTTTATTCCTTTCTTCATATATTTGATAGCATCAGTGACTTCTTGGTTTGGTATAGGCAGACCTTTTAAGTTACTTTCTTCAGTTAATTCTGCTCTTTCTCCATCATATATCTCTCTAATGTTTTCATTCTATCTCTTTATCAAAGAATCTTCTTCCAGCAATACCTTTCTATGTTTTCATTTCAAACATCATGTGTTTAATCTTATTTTTCAGTCTATCAAATCATGTATTTGTCTATGCATATTTTTTTATCTTGAATAGGATTTAATTTTTTTTTGTGCTGCACATTTAATAATTTTTTTTTTCCTTTCAACATTTATTTCAGTTTACTTTTTTTATATTATTTAATTTTTCTTGCGTCTATCAACTTTAAGATTTCTTTATGCATCTAGTTTTGTTCTTACTTTTATTTACATATTATTTTACTTTTTATATCTTTTTTTATATACATATTTCCATTTATTTATGTATGACATTACTGTTACTGTCATCTGTATTCATTTGGCCTGGCGTCTTCATGACGGTTTACAGTTTATGAGTGTGTATTATTGTTTTTCCTCAGGATCACAGCAAACTTTACTTATTTCATTGTGTATTGCCATGTCATTATAACGTGCACAACTTGCACACTAGACCATCTGTGTTTTGTAGTTAAATATTTTATGACAAAACTCACAATATTTTCTGTCCAGGTGAGACCAGGCTTAGGTTGGGAGATATCTGTGTCTATCAAGGATCACGAACTGGTGTTTTGACCCTGTCACCAAATGGCCACGGCAGATTGGCAATGGTTCTTATGGGGCTTTCTGCTCAGGGGTTAGTAGACATTGTCAACCTGGCAACACCTACTATCCCCCCAATGGCCAGATCACCAGTAAGAACATTGTATTTGTGACTTTATATTGTGTCTTGTGCCTTGTTTCTTAGCTAACAAGAGGGGCAGGCCTTGAGCAATAAGATATCACTAAAAAGACTTAAGAATGTGTTTTGGGTGGTGAAAGAGCTTAAATTACTTGCATGTGAACTTAGAAACAGTTCAGTATAATACATGTAGTTTAATAACTTTAATTGTTTAGCATTAATCCTAATTATTTGCTTTTTACTCTAAATGTGTTTGACACAACCGTCAAGAATCTTAGTGATTTTGTTTACCTGATCAAGCAGGCAAGATTTGCTAGGCATATGTAAAAAAGGTAGTTTACCTTTGCTTGCCTTCTTAGCATTGACCATACTAGCCAAAAAAGTCTGATTAAGGTGGGAAGAGTGGGCGGGTGTATTATCATGATTGAGCTGCTGCGTTCCCATTCCCTGTAGGTTCGCTTGTTTGTGTTGCGCAGCATGAAGTCGATTCAGAATTTTGTGGCCAAAGACAATATTCCTCTGGTTCAACGGGCTCCCTACTCTCCCTGCATGACTCCTTGTAAGTTTTGGCTGTTCCTCAAGCTGAAAAGCTGCAGAAAGGGACTCAGTTATCAGTTATCAGTTGGGGTATCTTCGTTGCACTCCAGACATAGAAAGGGACTCATTTTAAGTCACAAGAAGATATGCGAATCATGACACCCTTGCACTACTCCATTCCCATAGAAGTCTACCTGAAATTCTTAAAACAGTGGTGGAATTACTGGGAGAAGTTTGTGCTGTTGTAAGGAGAGTGTGAACATAGTCTAATTCCAAGAAGAGTATGAATATAGTCATACTGGTTCTAGTCTAATTCCAAGAAGAGTATGAATATAGTCATACTGGTTCTAGTCAACAGAAACAGATGAGAAAAGTAAGTATTGTAGATAAAAAAAAGTACATTGTAGAATTGCCGGTCTCACTGGCCCAGGGGTTAGCGTCTTTCTCCGTAATCCCATAAATTCTCATGAGTAACGTAACCTGCACGAGAATCTGTAGTGGTTCTCGCCGCGATGGTAACTTACGGGGTATGTGAGCCGGTCACTCAGAAAGCAATGGCAGACTACTGAGCGTAATCTTGCCTAGTACATCGACAGCAGCTGAAAAATGCTGATGTTGACTGCAACGTCCTATAAGGGATTTGACCCAAAAAAAAAATTTAGGAAACCAGTTAGCTCTTTCATCCCCATAAGGTCTCAGCTGATGCCTTGGAAGAACAACAATAAACAACAAGCATCACTAGTATATTACTTTCACATTAGCCAGATATAAACACGCTGTTTTCAGGTTTATTTAGTATGCTCTGACCAGACGTAAGAAGTACAATAATACATATCATGGTACACATGAAGAATAGCTTATCGTGCATGGTACTTTGCTTGGCACAGAAATAAGTTGCAGAATTATATGACAGCTATTTTTGTAGACTATATAATGTAAAAAAGTAATAGGTTGTAGAATTATATGACAGCTATTTTTGTAGACTATACAATGTAAAAAAGAAATAGGTTGTAGAATTATATGACAGCTATTTTTGTAGACTATACAATGTAAAACAGAAATAGGTTGTAGAATTATATGGCAGCTATTTTTGTAGATTATACAATGTAAAAAAGAAATAGGTTGTAGAATTATATGACAGCTATTTTTGTAGATTATGCAATGTAAAAAAAAAACGTAAGTTATGGACCCCTTTTGCAAGCCATGAGGTGTGCAGTGCTTGCCCCATATTTTTATACACTAATCAGTACTCAATAGATGATGTGTTCAATATTACGCCGGTCACCTTAACTTCTCAATAACTTTTGGGTGCCCTTTTTAGGCTGGGTTGACTTGAACTGCAGATGAGTTTTTACAATCTTCTTCTGAGGCACTTCAAACACATGGCCTGGGCCAACAGGCAAGCATGCTGGCCACTGCTCCCACCAGGAAATATAAGATGTTCAAAAGCAAATGATTGGGAACAAACTGTGGGTATAAGGGGAACACGTGGAAGGTACTGAAACAACTAAGCAAAGGATCAGAACACTGTGTGGACTAGTTGGTTGAGGAGCTAGTTGGTTGAGTTAACTAGTTGCTTGAGTTAACTAGTTGGTTGAGTGAACTAGTTGGTTGAGTTAACTAGTTGGTTGAGTTAACTAGTTGGTTGAGGGAGCTAGTTGCTTGAGTGAACTAGTTGGTTGAGTGTGCTAGTTGGTTGAGTGAACTAGTTGGTTGAGTGAACTAGTTGGTTGAGTATGCTAGTTGGTTGAGTGAACTAGTTGGTTGAGTGAACTAGTTGGTTGAGTGTGCTAGTTGGTTGAGTTAACTAGTTGGTTGAGTTAACTAGTTGGTTGAGTGTGCTAGTTGGTTGAGTTAACTAGTTGGTTGAGTTATCTAGTTGGTTGAGTGTGCTAGTTGGTTGAGTGAATTAGTTGGTTGAGTAAGCTAGTTGTTTGAGTGTGCTAGTTGATTGAGTGTGCTAGTTGGTTGAGTTAACTAGTTGGTTGAGTGTGCTAGTTGGTTGAGCAAACTAGTTGGTTGAGTTAACTAGTTGGTTGAGTGTGCTAGTTGGTTGAGTTAACTAGTTGGTTGAGTGTGCTAGTTGGTTGCGTGAGCTAGTTGGTTGAGTGAATAGTTGGTTGAGTGAGCTAGTTCGAACGAACGAACGAAAATCTTTATTTTCAGTGGGTTAAGAATTGGGCATGCAGGCCCGTCTGACATTCTGCCCTTCTTCTCTATTTCCTCTCATACATTCTTTCATTCAACATCTCTTATGAAGCAATTCTTTGACAATAAAAGAACAATAAGCATTAAAACGCATGAAAAATAATCAATAATACATGACTCGTTAAGGCTAGTTAGTTAAGTGAGCTAATTGGTCGAGTGAATAGTTGGTTGAATGAGCTAGTTGGTTAAGTGAACTAGTTGGTTGAGTGAACTGGTTGGTTGTGGGAGCTAGTTGGTTAAGTGAGTGAGCTAGTTGGTTAAGTGAGCTAGTTAGCATCTCAGAGTGATTAGAAATTCAAAGACAGGTGACAGATAATTGTATCGTCTGACCTGGAGTGCAAGCTAGAATTAACTGTAGCTGGTATTGATATATTGTTTGTCTCACAATTTTATTTCACAGTTCTCCAACCTGTTGCCAGACTTTGTTATTACTGGCCCAGATATAGAACTCAAGGGACCCGGAGGTTTTCTTTGTGTTGGCTTCTGGGATAACAGTTGGAGATTTTCTGCAGCTTCTTCGTCGTGTGCTTGTAAAGCTGATTTAAGTTAATTTATTTGATGTTTCTTTTTAATCTTGTGAGGTCTTGAGGTTGGGAATGAAAGAAGAATTTGTAAAATTTGAATACTGGGTGGGCAGGCAGGCAATTGTGATGGCCACTGCATCGCTGCGGCTGCTAGCCACTACAGGCTGGCAATGCGGATTTGATCACATGATTGCAGGTGCTGGCCACTGCATCACTGTGACTGCTAGCTACTACAGGCTGACAATGCGGATTTGAACACATGATTACATGTGCTGGCCACTTCATCACTGTGGCTGCTAGCCACTACAGGCTGGCAATGCGGATTTGATCACATGATTGCAGGTGCTGGCCACTGCGGCTGCTAGCCACTAAAGGCTGGCAATGTGGATTTGATTGCATGATTACATGTGCTGGCCACTGCATCACTGTGGCTGCTAGCCACTACAGGCTGACAATGCGGATTTAATCACACAATGTCGATAATTTTTATGTTATGCATAACATTTCAGTAATCCTAGTCTGCCCATTGTTCTGTGATAGCATGTGCAAGCAGCCTTTGTATATCTTCATTACATTGTTTCAGCAATAGTAAAAATCATTTTGGTTGTAGTTTATTATAAGTTAATTAAATTGTGTATATCCTATTCTTTTTACCAACAAATGTAAGTAAAGTGTCATTGATACCTCTATAACATTAAAGGCAATTTGAGCATGACAATTTATGAGGTAGGGGAAGTGGCCAAAGATTGAGAGTCCTTCTGGTGGGCCATGATGAGATAGAAGTTCTGCAAAAGACCTGCCTCATGAGCTTACCAATAATAGCTGCTGCAATATTCTCAAACTATGGTGACTGCAGGACATCTCCATGTCATCAAGGCATGTTATTTAATTTTGGTATGTTTGTTTAGAATTAAATTGTAAGAAGACACAGATTAAGGTCGTCACTAAGAAGGAGGAAATGCCACAATGTAATATACAAGTAAATGGGAATATTCTTCAACAAGTGAATTGGTACAACTATTTTGGAACATTCATAACATATGATGGGAGATGCCTTCAAGAGATTAGAACAAGGTTCACCATAGCGAAGGCAGCCTTTTGCAAGATAGAAAACATGCTGACCAATAAAAAGATGTCAATTGCAACGAGAAAAAGAGTGTTGAGGTGCTACATAGAACCTGCACTTTTGTATAGATGTGAAGCGTGGACAATGAGCAGTCAAGTTGAAAAACAGCTGATGGCTATGGAAATGTGGTTTCTGAGGAAAGTGCAATGAATACCATGGACAGACAGAAAAACCAATGACCAAGTCTACAAGAAACAAATGAAAATCGTAAACTGATTAGAGAAATTAGACGTAGACAGTCACAATATTTTGGCCACGTTAGTTAGTTAGTTAGTTAGTCGACAGATCATCCTCATTGCACATCGAACCATTGAGTCCATAAGTGCTCGGATCCCCTCCTCAGCAAATCCCGCAACGTGTAGCGGCTAATGACGCCAGTTCTGTGTTGGTTTATAAATCTTCTTTGGCTTCCTGCGTAGTGTTCTTGTTTGGCCACCCCTCTTTTAATTTGCTGCTCTCGCAGTCTGGCCATTGTTGTAGATTCACAGTCATCACTTGGTTCTCGCAAAAGTCTTACTTCTCGTAGAGCATTCAGAATGTCGGCCTGGTCCATGGCGCGTCCGCCCTCCACAGTAGCCTCACCTGCGAGCTTGTCAGCCCGCTCATTTCCTTGTACTCCCGCATGCCCTGGCACGAAGATGAAACTAATCTTTGCCAGTCGAGACCGCTCCAAAGGCAGCAACCATTCTCTTCGGATCGACCCCTCCTCTATCCTCTTGATCATGTTCATTGAGTCGCTAAGGAAACAAGCCCTAGTGAATGTCTGTGTCTCGAGCCATGTTATTGCTTGCTACTTACTGCCATGACTTCCATGGTCAGGCTACTTGTGGTTTCAGTGAAAGCACCAGAGTCCTCCTTCACAATTCTCCCTCCGGCCCGAGCTGTAAAGGCCCATGAGCTTCTCACATGTCGGACGACCGACCCATCTGTGTAGATGACCGCGTCACCGTCTAGCGAATTCTCGAAAATCAACGCTTGTACTTCAGCCTCAACAGCAGCCGGATTTTCATGTCTGCATTTTCTATCTAGTTGGATGCAAACTGAAAAGGATGTGCAGAAGTCTGTTGGCACTTGCACCCACTCCTCGCCAGGTTCTAAGTCCTCAAGTGAACACACCTGTTGAAGAATGTCTTCGGCTTGACCCATCCACGACCGTCCTCTTTTTAACCTGCTGCCCTTCACCTTCCTAATTTCACTATGCAGTGGATGTTGTGTGTTTGCGTTAATTCTGAGGTAGGCGCGTGCCCTGCAAACTTGTATTCTCTCTTCAATGGTTGGAAAATCAAGAAGGTAGCGCATCGCCCTGCATGCTGTATCTCTTGTACATCCAAGAATAATGCGCATAGCTTCATTCTGTATCCTTTCCATCCTTTCTATCTGCTTATGGCTGAGAGTCAGGATTGCCATTGCATACTCCAAAACAGACATGACCAACCCCTCGTACAGAAGACATAGATGGCGCTGCTCACAGTTTGCTGCCGTCATCACCCGCATCGCTGCCAAACCCCGCTTGGCCTTTGTTATCACCTGGTCTATGTGCACATTATAAGCAAGGCTTCGATCAAACCGTATCCCCAGGTAATTCATTGCCTGCGTTCTTTCCACTGTCTCTGAACACAGCATTTTGGCCACGTTATGAGAAGAAATGGATTGGAGAACTTAGTGACAACTGGCAAGATTGAAGGGAACAGACCAAGAGGAAGACCGAAAGGAAAATACCTGTATGACTTGGCCACATGGCCTGGACGAGATAGGAACACTGAGCTGATCCATGATTGGTGATCGCGTGAGATAGCGAAACATGACTCATCAGCACATGATATTGATGATGTTTCTTTATTCTGTTTATATTTAATTCTGATCTGTACAAAGATATAATAAAGCATACAAAGGCTGCTTGCAGATGGCTATCACAGAATAGTGGATAGACTAGGATTATTGAACACACTTTTAACTAGAGAATAAACAATTTTTATAAAATATAATGTAGCACAAAATACATTTTAATATATATTTTTTACATTTTTGGTAGATTGATTGATTAGTTGTGAGTTCTCTGAAAGACTATAAATTTTAACTTTCGAGTCAGATGCATTGACTTTCAGGTCATTGAAGCCATTAAAAGGGATTGCAATGATCTAAGTTAGGCTGGCAAAGAGATTTTTTAAATGTGTTTATTATTATTATTCATTTATTCACTTCCTATGATATATAGCTCTGCAGTATGAACCTGATGAGATGCAGCGATTTATGCCAGGCAGGAAATCACGCAGCATATTGCTTGCGGCTTCTGTGTTTAACTAGAGACTTCCTGCGCCCTGGTACCAAAATACCATCTCCACGGGGACTGTATCGGAGTGCGCTCCTTCCCTCTCCAAGCCCAGAAGCCAGAAGCCAGAAGGTGTCAGGCTGGCACTGGAGCTCCATATCTGCATAGAGGCATATTAGAATGGAATCCTAACCCAGTAAACACAAGCCCAAAGAAGTCGGATGTGTCTGTTGAAAGGCACAAATATTGCAATTCTGCAGTCAATTTATACAATCAGTCACGTCCAAAATTAAAAATATTGTGATAATGACAAGAAAAAGAATGAAACCAGGTCATTATTCAGAACAGCATGCAGACTAGCTGGGATTGGGTTCCTTCCGCAGGTTTTAGGTATTTTGTAGCTGGGATTAAGCCTGGGTTGATCCTGTTCCCTCCACAGGTTTTAAGTGTTTTGATGCTGGGATTAGGCCTGGGTTGGTTATGTCTCTTCCACAGGTTTTAGGTATTTTGTTGCTGCGATTAAGCCTGGGTTGATCCTGTTCCCTCCACAGGTTTTAAGTGTTTTGATGCTGGGATTAGGTCTGGGTTGGTTATGTCTCTTCCACAGGTTTTAGGTATTTTGTTGCTGAGATTAAGCCTGGGTTGATCCTGTTCCCTCCACAGGTTTTAAGTGTTTTGATGCTGGGATTAGGCCTGGGTTGGTTATGTCTCTTCCACAGGTTTTAGGTATTTTGTTACTTGGATTAGGTCTGGGTTGGTCAAGTTTCCTCCACAGGTTTTAAGTATTTTGTTACTTGGATTAGGCCTGGGTTGGTCAAGTTTCCTCCACAGGTTTTAAGTGTTTTGTTACTTGGATTAAGCCTGGGTTGGTTATGTCTCCTCCACAGGTTTTAAGTATTTTGTTACTTGGATTAGGCCTGGGTTGGTCAAGTTTCCTCCACAGGTTTTAAGTGTTTTGTTACTTGGATTAAGCCTGGGTTGGTTATGTCTCCTCCACAGGTTTTAAGTATTTTGTTACTTGGATTAGGTCTGGGTTGATCCTGTTCCCTCCACAGGTTTTAAGTGTTTTGATGCTGGGATTAGGCCTGGGTTGGTTATGTCTCTTCCACAGGTTTTAGGTATTTTGTTGCTGCGATTAAGCCTGGGTTGATCCTGTTCCCTCCACAGGTTTTAAGTGTTTTGATGCTGGGATTAGGTCTGGGTTGGTTATGTCTCTTCCACAGGTTTTAGGTATTTTGTTGCTGAGATTAAGCCTGGGTTGATCCTGTTCCCTCCACAGGTTTTAAGTGTTTTGATGCTGGGATTAGGCCTGGGTTGGTTATGTCTCTTCCACAGGTTTTAGGTATTTTGTTACTTGGATTAGGTCTGGGTTGGTCAAGTTTCCTCCACAGGTTTTAAGTATTTTGTTACTTGGATTAGGCCTGGGTTGGTCAAGTTTCCTCCACAGGTTTTAAGTGTTTTGTTACTTGGATTAAGCCTGGGTTGGTTATGTCTCCTCCACAGGTTTTAAGTATTTTGTTACTTGGATTAGGCCTGGGTTGGTCAAGTTTCCTCCACAGGTTTTAAGTGTTTTGTTACTTGGATTAAGCCTGGGTTGGTTATGTCTCCTCCACAGGTTTTAAGTATTTTGTTACTTGGATTAGGTCTGGGTTGATCCTGTTCCCTCCACAGGTTTTAAGTGTTTTGATGCTGGGATTAGGCCTGGGTTGGTTATGTCTCTTCCACAGGTTTTAGGTATTTTGTTGCTGCGATTAAGCCTGGGTTGATCCTGTTCCCTCCACAGGTTTTAAGTGTTTTGATGCTGGGATTAGGTCTGGGTTGGTTATGTCTCTTCCACAGGTTTTAGGTATTTTGTTGCTGAGATTAAGCCTGGGTTGATCCTGTTCCCTCCACAGGTTTTAAGTGTTTTGATGCTGGGATTAGGCCTGGGTTGGTTATGTCTCTTCCACAGGTTTTAGGTATTTTGTTACTTGGATTAGGTCTGGGTTGGTCAAGTTTCCTCCACAGGTTTTAAGTATTTTGTTACTTGGATTAGGCCTGGGTTGGTCAAGTTTCCTCCACAGGTTTTAAGTGTTTTGTTACTTGGATTAAGCCTGGGTTGGTTATGTCTCCTCCACAGGTTTTAAGTATTTTGTTACTTGGATTAGGTCTGGGTTGATCCTGTTCCCTCCACAGGTTTTAAGTGTTTTGATGCTGGGATTAGGCCTGGGTTGGTTATGTCTCTTCCACAGGTTTTAGGTATTTTGTTGCTGAGATTAAGCCTGGGTTGATCCTGTTCCCTCCACAGGTTTTAAGTGTTTTGATGCTGGGATTAGGTCTGGGTTGGTTATGTTTCCTCCACAGGTTTTAGGTATTTTGTTGCTGAGATTAAGCCTGGGTTGATCCTGTTCCCTCCACAGGTTTTAAGTGTTTTGATGCCGGGATTAGGCCTGGGTTGGTTATGTCTCTTCCACAGGTTTTAGGTATTTTGTTACTTGGATTAGGTCTGGGTTGGTCAAGTTTCCTCCACAGGTTTTAAGTATTTTGTTACTTGGATTAGGCCTGGGTTGGTCATGTTTCCTCCACAGGTTTTAGGTATTTTGTTACTTGGATTAGGTCTGGGTTGGTCATGTTCCCTCCACAGGTTTTAGGTATTTTGTTGCTGAGATTAAGCCTGGGTTGATCCTGTTCCCTCCACAGGTTTTAGGTGTTTTGATGCTGGGATTAGGCCTGGGTTGGTTATGTCTCTTCCACAGGTTTTAGGTATTTTGTTACTTGGATTAGGTCTGGGTTGGTCAAGTTTCCTCCACAGGTTTTAGGTATTTTGTTGCCAGCATACTTCAGCCCTGTGCCTAAAGGGACAAACAATATTTCAAACATTGAATGGTGAATGTTCTTTCTCTGTAAGTATACTTGTAAATTCTATGTGTTTCTAATGGTGGATTTTTGTGAATAATCTTAACTTTGTTAATGTTTTTGCTTTCATTAATTGATGGTTTAATATAACTTGCTTATTATTTAATAAATGGCATTTCTTGAATGTTATTACATTATTAGGAAGAATAAAAATATTTGTTCATATTAATTATGTTTTGCTTGATGGAAATAAAGTATTGGGTGTCAGGATATCACAAGGATGTAATTACTGCCTCCATCTGAAGACATATGCTTGAAGTGTTCCTACTGCTCCACTTTTCTAGAGATGTCTCTCTCTTCTTCTTCTTCTTCTTCTTCTTCTTCTTCTTCTTCTTCTTCTTCTTCTTCTTCTTCTTCTTCTTCTTCTTCTTCTTCTTCTTCTTCTTCTTCTTCTCCTCCTCCTCCTCCTCCTCCACCCCCCTCCCCCTCATCCTCCATTCCTGTTGTCTTTGAGTGTCAGGGTAAGAAGAGACATCTAGTGAGAGCTATGTGGCATGCTTTATACATGATGGTATTTGTAGCTACAGGCATCGCATCAATCCATAGTTTGTGGGAGCAATGTCACAAGGGGAAACGAAGCAGGAAGCCTCGATCCATGACCTGAACATTGGAGGGAGGGGGGGGGGGGGGGGGGGGGGGGGGTTGAGGAATACACAATGTCAGATAGGGACTGAGAAGCAGAAGGCAAATTACAAACAAACAAATTAACAAATTTCAAGTTATACAAAGAATTTTGCATTCATATGCAGATTGCATTAATGAAACATAATTGTAGATGTCTACAAGAAAACTTAGCTTCTATAACACTAGGAAATGTGTGGAAGTCAACAGAAATTAAACCCAGCCCCAAACTTAGAACATTCAATTCTAACATTTAAGTCAGAGAATGAATAAAACAAATAAACCATAAACATTCATTAACTGGTGCCTGCACAAAATAGAAGGACTAAAATGGTCGTGACAGAATCACCAATGTGGAGCTCATGGTGAGAACTAAACAAGTACCAGTGAATCAAAATGTGAAGAAAACGTGCTGGCACTGGATATAACATACACTGAGGAAGCCTGAGAATAGGATAACTAGAGAGGCATTTGACTGGAATCCACAGGGCAGAAGAAATCAAGGAAGGCCTAAAAACTGGAGGAGAAGAGAAACAAAAGTGAATAATATGGGGAGGATGTGGATGGAGCTGCATGGGATGGCTGAGTGGCTATAGTGTGTTGGTTGATGTCCTACAAGGGGCTTCTCATAAGTCTTTAGCCTGAGTAGATGTATTATAGCGGTTTGGGGCCAAAAGGGTCGGGGCACCACAGTGGCGCCAAAACAACAGCCCCCTAGGGATCCAACCCCCGGGGCCCCGCCCCCCTAGGCCCCGGGGCGCCATCCTCCCGGAGCGCTACTTAGAGCTATAGTATGTATGGGGTACACACCATGGACACACATAACTATAGCGCAAAAATCCCCCGAGTGCGAGCAACCATTTCTTTCTTTTTTTTTGTCGTACATAGGCCTGCAAATATCGTAGGAGCCGACCGCACCGGGGGTCTAGGGGGCCCGTCGCAATGGGAAGTTGTTGCATCTAGGGAGGTTGCATCTGTCGCACTAGGGATTGTCGTCTCTGTACTCTCTATCGTAGTTGTCGCCCCTGTTGCCTCTGTGTACAAGGCTGTGTGCGCCTGGCTATCTGTCTGTGCCTGTCTGTGTGTCTGTCTGTCTGCCTGTCTAGCTTTCTGGCTGTGTGGGTGTCGGTCTGTCTGTCTGTCTGTCCGCCTGTCTGTCCGTCTGTCTGTCTGCCTGTCCGCCTGTCTGTCTGTCTGCCTGTCGGTCCGCCTGTCTGTCTGCCTGCCTGTCTGTCTGCCTGCCTGTCTGTCTGTCCGCCTGTCTGTCTGTCCGCCTGTCTGTCTGTCGGTCCGCCTGTCTGCCTGCCTGTCTGTCCGCCTGTTTGTCTGCCTGCCTGTCTGTCTGTCCGCCTGCCTGTCTGTCTGTCTGTCTGCCTGCCTGTCTGTCCGCCTGGGACGCTATCTGTCTGTCTGCCTGTCTGTCTACCTGTCCGCGCCTGTCCGCCTGTGCCTGTCTGTCTGCCTGTCCGTCTGGGTGTCCGCGCCTGTTTGTCCGCCTGTGTCCGCGCCTGTCTGTCGGTCTGTCCGCCTGCCTGTCCGCGCCTGTGTGGGTGTCTGCGGCTGTCTGTCGGTCTGCCGCTGTCTGTCTGTCCGCCTCTCTGTCGCCGCCTGTCCGTCTGTCTGTGTGGGTGTCCGCGCCGCTGTCTGCCTGCCTGTCCGCGCCTGGGTCGCTATCTGTCCGCCTGGGACGCTATCTGTCCGCCTGTCTGTCTACCTGTCTGCGCCTGTCCGCCTGTGCCTGTCCGCGCCTGTCTGTCTGTCCGTCTGGGTGTCCGCGCCTGTCTGTCCGCCTGTGTCCGCGCCTGTCTGTCGGTCTGTCTGCCTGTGCCTGCCTGCCTGTCTGTCCGCCTGTCTGTGTGTCTGCGGCTGTCTGTCTGTCCGCCTGTCTGTCTGCCTGTGTCCGCGCCTGCCTGTCGGCCGCTGTCTGCCTGTCCGGGTCGCTGTCTGTCCGCCTGTCTGTCGGTCTGTCTGCCTGTCTGTCTGCCTGTCTGTCTACCTGTCCGCGCCTGTCTGTCCGCCGCTGTCTGCCTGTCCGGGTCGCTGTCTGTTCGCCTGTCTGTCGGTCTGTCCGCCTGTCTGTCTGCCTGTCTGTCTACCTGTCCGCGCCTGTCTGTCCGCCGCTGTCTGTCTGCCTGTGTCGCCGTCTGTCCGCCTGTCTGCGTGTGGGTATGTGTCTGTCCGCCTGTATGTCTGTCTGTCGGTCCTCCTGTCTGTCCACCCGTCTGCGTGTCCGCGCCTGTCTGTCCACCTGTATGTCTGTCTGTTTGCCTGTCTGTGTGCCTGCCTGTCTGTCCACCTGTCTGTCTGTGTGTCTGCGGCTGTTTGTCGGTCTGCCGGTCGCTGTCTGTCCGCCTGTCCGTCTGTGGGTGTCTGTCGGCCCGCGTGTGGGCCGCTATCTGTCCGCGCCTGTGCGACGGTCTGGGTCGCTGTCTGTCCGCCTGTCTGTCTGGGTTGCAGTCTATCCGTGTATGTTTGACTGTGCTCCTGCGCCTCTGTACGCGTCTGTGCCCAGCTGTCTGCCTTTGTGCGTCCCTATGTGTGTGCACGGGTGTCGAGGCGTCTGTATGTGTGTGGCTGTTTGTGCACGGGTGTCGAGGCGTCTGTGCGTGTTGCCCCCTCTACGGCCGCCTCTGTTGTCTCCTCGATTGTCCCCTCTAGCACCTCCATTGCAACTTCTACACACCTTCTCTCGACCGTCTCCTATTTGGTGGGTTGGACAGCCACACAAGGTACGCATCGCAGGTGTATCGCCCACCGAGGAGGCACCCCAGGCGCCCGCCACCCTTGGAGACACCCTATTAGACATATGTGGTATACAGGTACGAATCGCTAGAACCATAGCACAAGCAACCATGTCTATACAAGCAACTTTCGAGAGTATGGGTCTCCGCGCCGAAAAGGCCGTAGCTCTCCACCTTCTCCTCGAAAACACCTACGAGAGCAACCTCGTACCCGACATTGCGAAAGTCGACTACTTGGAGGGCAACCTCGGTCGCACCCATCTCCAACCTCTCGATGGACTTCCAGTCTTTGTCGACGACCTCTATGTGTTCGGCTATCTACGGCGCGAAGACTGTGTGTCCAAGGGTGGAAGTATTTGCTGCACCTCGGGGGAGAACGGCAGCGCCAAGCTGGTAGTCGCAGACATCTTCGCCGCCGCCCGCAAAAGCTTGGGTACAGCCCCAGATGGCAGCCCCCGCGGGCACATCCACACTGCCATCGCCCACACCGTTGGAACCTACAACACCACCGCTGGTGGAACAATCCGAGCCACCATCGCCAGGATAGAGAGCGATACCAACCGTAGAGCCCTACAGAAGTGGCAAGAGATATACCCCAACACGGTGCCCGTAGCCATATTTGTAGCCAAACTCGATGTGTCCGAAATTCCCATGGCCGAGCTACTGGCCGAATTGCCGAGCTTCGAACGCCAGCTACACATCCACGGCTATGGCCTCTATTGCATCGACTATACCCAGGATTTCTCTGGCGTTCTCGATCGCCAGGTGTTGGTGGAATACCTATGTGCGAACCACGACTTCCGCGAGCAGGGGAGCCTAGCCACAGCCATAGGAGAAGACAAGCCCACAATTCTCGACAATACCAACAGTGTAGGACGGCACGTATGTACCTGGGTCCAGAGCTGCGAGGGTGGGTACACGACCCGCACCAAGATATACAACAAAGTCGTCTCGAACTTCGAGGCTGGCGAAATCCGCGAATCGTTTGGTGGACACCTAGCAGACTATGCCGACTGCCCCAACCAACACCTCCGCCAAACATTCCAACATCCAGACACCCAAGCACGTGGTTGCACCCGTATCGAAGTGTCCCTATATGCCTGTCGCGGGCGCGCTCTGTCGGCAACAACTGCCACCGAAGTCCTGCAAGAAGCGCTAGCCTTGGTCTCGCCACCAACGGATGGATTGTTTGTTGTGCAACCACCAGCCAAACAATGGGAAAAACTTGTTGCATGTCTCGACCGCTGCTTGGTTCTGGCCAACCGACCACAGGGGGAAATCTATGTGGGGTGGTACGCCCACACCACCACCGGACGGCTATCGGGTGTTCGAATCCGCCCCACCCAAGAAAAGGTCGACAACGATGCAACCTGGGAGCGGGCGGTACTGTGGGCCGCAGCAGACTTTGGCTTTCGCGCTTGTCCAATCTTTCGGCTCGACATTCTAGAGGCCAAAGCCGAGACGGGTGTGGAGCTCGCGCCTCTCCGCTGCTATGCCAAGGACAAAGATGCAAAAACCATCCTAGCCGCCAGCAAGAGACCAACTGCGCTCCACCCCAACGGCCCGCCCCTCCAGACCATATTTCCAGAGACCCCAACCGTTTCCTGGACCTGGAGGAGCAAGAAGTGCCATGCAATTGGTGTGGAGGTATCCTCCTACGATCTGGAGGAGGTACCCCAAATCGCCCAAGAACGTGTTGTCTCGCTCCTTTCGACCAGAGCCCGCGAAGACCGTCTCCTACAAATCCAAGATGCAGCAGCAGCCGAAGCCTGGCGCCATCGCATGTGGGAGGAGCAGGAGGCGGAAGTACAGAGACGAGCCACAGAACTCGAACGACTGCGCCAATATACAACGGCTAGCAAGATATACAAAGAAAGGAAGCAGCATATATACGAGGAGGTGGTATTGGGACTGCAAGGAGGCACAGAGAAACTGTCCGCGATGGCGTGTCGTCTGGAAATCCTCGGATATAGGCGACAGGGACAAACACTCCCCAGAGTAGTTGTGTGCAAAGATGGGGAAACTACACCCAGCGCTGTATGGGCCACCAGAGGGTTGGAGAAATTTCTCGCCGCAACCGAAAATTGTTTCGAGCGTCGTATAGACTGCTACAACCGCACAACTTTCTGGCTCCCAGCCGGAGCGAAGGGGATCTCCAAGCTGGAAATCGATGTACTTCCAGCCAGTACCTTCTACAACGAAGAAAGTCGAGAGATACACTGGAACAAAATCCAAGTCGTCCGCACCCCAAAACCCGAACAGCTAGCACTCCTCCAACAGATAGCGAGTGTAGCCGACGAACAGGCACCACGCCTACAAGAGCTCCAGGCCACACTCGCACAGGTTCCCCCACCCAAGGCAAAGGATACATCGAAGACTACAGATCTTCCAGCTGGTGTGTTTCTGTGTCGGCGGTATTCCGTAGGGACTTTCCAAGGCACACAACGCATAGTCCTGTTTCTTTCCCCAACCAACGCAGAAGGCGAGCCATCTACAGACGTAGAAACCCCTGTGTATGGGCACTTTCTCGCCGCAGAGGTTGCCAGACTCGGTGGACCCACCGAGCTCGAGAAAATGCAATCCCCCATGTTCTGCCGCCTCGGCGATATTCGAACCACACCACAGAAAAAGAAGGCTCGCCTGGTCGTGCTAGCAGCCATTTGCAAATAGAATACCTCGAGTGGCATGCCTAGGAGGCCACAAACCCTCCAGGGATACAAAACACATAGCCGCCACCACAACCCACAACATACAGCTCTGCATACTTTGGGGAGACCCACGCCGCTGCCGTCTCGCGCGAAATGTGGCCCAAGATAGTAGCCGGACCCTTCCACTCGGCAGCCCGTCGTTCGAGCTCCCCCAGATCTACAAACTCGTGCTTCTCTGGCCGACTATCGTATTCGGCCTGGGCAACACGAAATTGTTCGTATACAAAGTGGGGGGTACACCCTCCTCGTACAAACTCCATCTCGCAACAGCTGTAGGGGTTCGCCGCGTGCACGGCTTTCTTTTCCAACTCTACACCTCGAAATGGAAAACTAGTAGGTCTACACAGCACCACAAAGGCTACCGACGAAGATGGAGAGTCCGCAACTGTCGTACAAATTCCATGTCGCAACCAACCGTAGGGGTTCGCCGCGTGCACTGCTTTCTTTTCCAACTCTGCACATCGAAATGGAAAACTAGTAGGTCTACACAGCGCCACAAAGGCCTCCAACGAAGATGGAGAGTCTGCAACAGTCGTAGAACAACAGTATGGGGGTGGGCAGAATTCGTGCAATGGAACGTGCCGTGCAGACTCCATTGTACATCTTGGAAGGCTCGAATCTATATGCTAGCCGCGGTGGTTCGATAGGCTCTACCACATAGGATCTAGATAGCTGCCACATAGCTAGCGCTTCTTGCAGGACTTCGGTGGCAGTTGTTGCCGACAGAGCGCGCCCGCGACAGGCATATAGGGACACTTCGATACGGGTGCAACCACGTGCTTGGGTGTCTGGATGTTGGAATGTTTGGCGGAGGTGTTGGTTGGGGCAGTCGGCATAGTCTGCTAGGTGTCCACCAAACGATTCGCGGATTTCGCCAGCCTCGAAGTTCGAGACGACTTTGTTGTATATCTTGGTGCGGGTCGTGTACCCACCCTCGCAGCTCTGGACCCAGGTACATACGTGTCGTCCTACACTGTTGGTATTGTCGAGAATTGTGGGCTTGTCTTCTCCTATGGCTGTGGCTAGGCTCCCCTGCTCGCGGAAGTCGTGGTTCGCACATAGGTATTCCACCAACACCTGGCGATCGAGAACGCCAGAGAAATCCTGGGTATAGTCGATGCAATAGAGGCCATAGCCGTGGATGTGTAGCTGGCGTTCGAAGCTCGGCAATTCGGCCAGTAGCTCGGCCATGGGAATTTCGGACACATCGAGTTTGGCTACAAATATGGCTACGGGACCCGTGTTGGGGTATATCTCTTGCCACTTCTGTAGGGCTCTACGGTTGGTATCGCTCTCTATCCTGGCGATGGTGGCTCGGATTGTTCCACCAGCGGTGGTGTTGTAGGTTCCAACGGTGTGGGCGATGGCAGTGTGGATGTGCCCGCGGGGGCTGCCATCTGGGGCTGTACCCAAGCTTTTGCGGGCGGCGGCGAAGATGTCTGCGACTACCAGCTTGGCGCTGCCGTTCTCCCCCGAGGTGCAGCAAATACTTCCACCCTTGGACACACAGTCTTCGCGCCGTAGATAGCCGAACACATAGAGGTCGTCGACAAAGACTGGAAGTCCATCGAGAGGTTGGAGATGGGTGCGACCGAGGTTGCCCTCCAAGTAGTCGACTTTCGCAATGTCGGGTACGAGGTTGCTCTCGTAGGTGTTTTCGAGGAGAAGGTGGAGAGCTACGGCCTTTTCGGCGCGGAGACCCATACTCTCGAAAGTTGCTTGTATAGACATGGTTGCTTGTGCTATGGTTCTAGCGATTCGTACCTGTATACCACATATGTCTAATAGGGTGTCTCCAAGGGTGGCGGGCGCCTGGGGTGCCTCCTAGGTGGACGATACACCTGCGATGCGTACCTTGTGTGGCTGTCCAACCCACCAAATAGGAGACGGTCGAGAGAAGGTGTGTAGAAGTTGCAATGGAGGTGCTAGAGGGGACAATCGAGGAGACAACAGAGGCGGCCGTAGAGGGGGCAACACGCACAGACGCCTCGACACCCGTGCACAAACAGCCACACACATACAGACGCCTCGACACCCGTGCACACACATAGGGACGCACAAAGGCAGACAGCTGGGCACAGACGCGTACAGAGGCGCAGGAGTACAGGCAAACATACACGGATAGACTGCAACCCAGACAGACAGGCGGACAGACAGCGACCCAGACCGTCGCACAGGCGCGGACAGATAGCGGCCCACACGCGGACCGACAGACACCCACAGACGGACAGGCGGACAGACAGCGACCGGCAGACCGACAAACAGCCGCAGACACACAGACAGACAGGTGGACAGACAGGCAGGCACACAGACAGGCAAACAGACAGACATACAGGTGGACAGACAGGCGCGGACACGCAGACGGGTGGACAGACAGGCGGACCGACAGACAGACAGGCGAACAGACAGCGACCCGGACAGGCAGACAGCGGCGGACAGACAGGCGCGGACAGGTAGACAGACAGGCAGACAGACAGGCGGACAGACCGACAGACAGGCGGACAGACAGCGACCCGGACAGGCAGACAGCGGCCGACAGGCAGGCGCGGACACAGGCAGACAGACAGGCGGACAGACAGACAGCCGCAGACACGCAAACAGGCGGACAGACAGGCAGGCAGGCACAGGCAGACAGACCGACAGACAGGCGCGGACACAGGCGGACAGACAGGCGCGGACACCCAGACGGACAGACAGACAGGCGCGGACAGGCACAGGCGGACAGGCGCAGACAGGTAGACAGACAGGCAGACAGACAGGCAGACAGACAGGCGGACAGATAGCGTCCCAGGCGGACAGATAGCGACCCAGGCGCGGACAGGCAGGCAGACAGCGGCGCGGACACCCACACAGACAGACGGACAGGCGGTGACAGACAGGCGGACAGACAGACAGCGGCAGACCGACAGACAGCCGCAGACACCCACACAGGCGCGGACAGGCAGGCGGACAGACCGACAGACAGGCGCGGACACAGGCGGACAGACAGGCGCGGACACCCAGACGGACAGACAGACAGGCGCGGACAGGCACAGGCGGACAGGCGCAGACAGGTAGACAGACAGGCAGACAGACAGGCAGACAGACAGGCGGACAGATAGCGTCCCAGGCGGACAGATAGCGACCCAGGCGCGGACAGGCAGGCAGACAGCGGCGCGGACACCCACACAGACAGACGGACAGGCGGTGACAGACAGGCGGACAGACAGACAGCGGCAGACCGACAGACAGCCGCAGACACCCACACAGGCGCGGACAGGCAGGCGGACAGACCGACAGACAGGCGCGGACACAGGCGGACAGACAGGCGCGGACACCCAGACGGACAGGCAGACAGACAGGCACAGGCGGACAGGCGCGGACAGGTAGACAGACAGGCAGACAGACAGGCAGACAGATAACGTCCCAGGCGGACAGGTGCGGACAGGCGGACAGACAGGCAGGCAGACAGACAGGCGGACAGACAGACAGGCAGGCGGACAGACAGACAGACAGGCGGACAGACAGACAGGCAGGCAGACAGACAGGCGGACAGACAGGCAGGCAGACAGGCGGACCGACAGACAGACAGGCGGACAGACAGACAGGCAGGCAGACAGACAGGCGGACCGACAGACAGACAGGCAGACAGGCGGACAGACAGACAGACATGCGGACAGACCGACAGGCAGACAGACAGACGGACAGACAGGCGGACAGACAGACAGACAGGCGGACAGACCGACACCCACACAGCCAGAAAGCTAGACAGGCAGACAGACAGACACACAGACGCGCACAGACAGGCACAGACAGATAGCCAGGCGCACACAGCCTTGTACACAGAGGCAACAGGGGCGGCAACTACGATAGAGAGTACAGAGACGACAATCCCTAGTGCGACAGATGCAACCTCCCTAGATGCAACAACTTCCCATTGCGACGGGCCCCCTAGACCCCCGGTGCGGTCGGCTCCTACGATATTTGCAGGCCTATGTACGACAAAAAAAGAAAGAAATGGTTGCTCGCACTCGGGGTCGCCCCGGGGGATTTTTGCGCTATAGTTATGTGTGTCCATGGTGTGTACCCCATACATACTATAGCTCTAAGTAGCGATCCGGGAGGATGGCGCCCCGGGGCCTAGGGGGGCGGGGCCCCGGGGGTTGGATCCCTAGGGGGCTGTTGTTTTGGCGCCCCTGTGGTGCCCCGACCCTTTTGGCCCCAAACCGCTATAATAAATCTACTGCCTGACCATGAAGGAGTAGGCAGAGAAAATTTAAATTTGGCACAGTGCTTATTCCTTCTCAATGTAGCTACCACCTGAATTTATGCAAACCGTTGGATGTGCAGATCTAGTCAATAGGGTGTCTTGTGCCATGCACCATATCGGGAAAACCAGTTGAGGAGGGGAATTTATAATTCATACTGAATGAGCTATACATGTGCCAAATTTCGATTTTCTCTGCCTACTCCTTCATGGTCAGGCTTAAGACTTATGAGAAGCCCCTTGTATGCTCAATGGGGAATAAAGGACCAAAGAAGGAGAGCTTTCAGTCTGTAAGTTATGTAACTCTCTCTGTCTCTCTCATATATCATCATCATCCTGTACCTTGCCGGATGGGGGTGGATGATCATGCTTCTCCACAACTTGTGATCTCTGAAGGTATGGATATATTTGTGTGTTGACTCCCTTCCGTGCCATGACACAAGACTGTCAAGAATCATCTCACGCTGTTTTCCTCTATCTTTTCTTATATATATATATATATATATATATATATATATATATATATATATATATATATATATATATATATATATATACTTCAACATCATAGAAGAAAGATTGTAGCTGGGAGATGACATGAGATTCTGGGAGAATACAACCTGGACTTAGTGAATGCAGTTTCACAATTCCCCAGTAAACCGGGTCCAGGGTTTGAAATCAGCCTGAGATAATTTTTGTTCAGAATGCTTTGCGTTGATTTTTAAAGTATGGGCGTCATCCATTCAGAAATCAATGGCAAACTACTGAACGTACAATTGTCTAGTAAATCACAAACAGCTAATACATGCTGGGCTTGGTTGCAGCAACAACCATTTTATTACAGCTCTTGAAGATCAGCATGGCCGAATAGATAAGAATGTGCATACTTAAACATCCGGTTTGCTAATGCCGAGGTAAGTGGTTCAACCCCCACACTGGACAGTTGGATGAAAATTTTGACTTCTTGGCATCTCATTTCGCAGGTGTTGATTTTGCGAAGGTGTAATTTGGATAAAGTCCAGGTTTGAGATTGGTAGCATAGGGTTGGTGTGAATATGCTGTTTATTATCTGTCGTTTTGCGGACATGGGTATGTTTGGATGTTTCAGTAAGGGTGATAGTTGATATGTAAGTGCACTAGCTTTTTGACATCTGATTTCAATTTCTCTGTCCAATCTGCCATCTTCTGTGATCATACTTCCAAGGTATTTGAATTCTTTAACTTGTTTCAGAGGTGTGTTATTTATCTGTATCCTTAGTGGGCCTGGCGATCTGCTAACTTGCATTACTTCGGTCTTGGCTGTGTTTATACTCATATAAATTTGATTAACAATTATAAGATATTAAAACTAACTGAATAATTTTAACGAGTTTTTACATTTCTATCATGTAAAAATCCACTTCAAATAAGAGTAGTCTTTCTTGGTTTATCGAATTAGCTGTATGATTAGGAAATTTCCACCAAGGGCATAAAAGACAGTGCCAGCAATTGCCAAACCCATTGACCATCCAATATCACCGTAAAGTCCCTTTATGTTTTCCCTGTTTGAACGCGAGCCAATCAAAGCAAATCCTATGCAGGCAAAGAGAACTGAAAAGGAAAACAGATCAAGTAAGTTATTCATACTATGAATATTCACTTCTAATGTCAAAACAATATCTGTGCATGGATCAGAGAAACATGGAGAATGACAAAACAGTACTACTGGTGTATGGGTCAGAGAAACATGGAGAATGGCGAAACAATACTGGTGCATGGGTCAGAGAAACATGGAGAATGACAAAACAGTACAAGTGTATGGGTCAGGGAAACATGGAGAATGACAAAACAGTACCGGTGTATGGGTCAAGGAAACGTAAATAATGACAAAACAGTATCAGTATCAGTAAGGGTGGGGCAAACATGGACAATGACAAAACTGTACCGGTGTATGGGTCAGAGAAACATGAAGAGTAACAAATCAGTAACGGTGTATGGGTCAAAGAATAATGAAGAATGACAAAACAGTAACGGTGTATGGATCAAGGAAACGTAAAGAATGACAAAACAGTATCAGTAAGGGTGGGGCACACATGGACAATGGCAAAACAGTACTACTGGTGTATGGGTCAGAGAAACACGGAGAATGACAAAACAGTACCGGTGTATTGATTGATTGATTGATTTAGGAATCGACATCACAGCATTCGGGGCATTCCCATAAGTGCTCCGTCCCCATCCTCAGAAGCCAGCGAAGAGTTCTAACCCCAATAGTACCAGTAGCAATCTGATTTTTTTTTTTTTTTTTTTTTTTTTTGGTAGGTCTGTTGAATTATCCACCACCAATACTGTGTCATCTGCATAGCGCATATTATTTATATTATAACCTCCGATTGGTATTCCTGGCGTCTCTTTGATCGCTTTCATTATTACTTCGCTATATTATATAGGGAGAAGAGATCCGGTGACAAGACACACCCCTGCCGCCTGCCGCACTCCTAGCTTTATCTGTTCGTAACTTCCCTCTTTATTTCCCATGTTAATTGCTGCTAGCTGGTTCCAGTAAATATTCTTTATTATTCTTAAATCTTTCTCATCAATGTTGATATCTTCCAACATCTATATCTATAAAACAGAGTGTATGTTTGTTTGGTTGTGGGTTTGTGGATTTGGATGCGTTCGATAACGGTACATCCGATTGAGATGAAATTTTCTACACGTCTTCCTTTCATTCCTGTGCAACCGACTATAATAATTTCTTAATGTGAAATCTTCGACTTATTTAATAACATTTACTTTTCCATTTTCATTATTTAATGTCTATATAGCAGGGGCACTTCACTCTAGAAAAGTTATTTCAAGGGGCATAACTTTTAATAACATTTCTATATACTTTATAGTCATATTGTTGGACTTACCTGCACTATTGTTAAACTCTTTGTCTATAGTTATTTTTAGGCATATGAGTTATATTAAATAATGATATAATCTTTAAGGTATTTTTAATGTTTGCATAAAAATAATGCATTATGCATAGCATTTTAACCCATCTTTTTCTGCTTACAAAACTTATCAACTGTCATGTCAGTGATTACAAACAGTTTTCATTAAAAGCCCCACCAGGGACTGAGTGAAGCCGGGCCCATGGTTGATCGCACGCAGAGTCTCGTAGTCTGACTTCCGGTGTCAACACCACGTGTAGATTTGGATTAACGATTTTCTCTTTCACGAATTATTTAAAAATATCAGTGATTTTAATTTTGTGGAAGTGAATTCGATAGTGTATCACCACGTGTAGATCTGGATTAAAATTTCCTCTGTCACGGATTATTCAAATATATCAGTGATTTCAATTTTGTGGAAGTGTTTTCGATTGTTTTCACCACGTGCATCTGTATCTGTGCTTCCGTATTGAAGATTTCCTCTGTCACGGATTATCGAAGATGGAAAACCAAATTGTTAAACGTGTCAAAGTCAACACAAGTGAAGGTTTCGAAGGAGGAGCGTTCCATCAAGCGAACACACTTGTGTTTTCTATATCAGGACCTCATCTATTCCGGTTCAACTACTCGCTGATGGCGAGCGTCTTGAGGGGGCCTTGCGGGATTGGTAGGGAAGGGATAAAATCCATCTACCGCTTTCAGGACCCTAAAAGATGGTACGCTACGCTAACACCGGAAGCAAAGGCGGCTCATTGTGAACGGCTCCACGGGATGAAGCATGAACTGCAGGATCCCAAAGTAACGATCGTAATTGAAAACATAGAGAAGGAAAAGACCAAGGCTATGATTCACTGGATGCCTACAACCGCAAAGATTGAGACAGTGAAGCAAATAGCCGCGGATATTTCGGGAGATATAAACGCGGAAGTGCATAAACTGAAAAACAGCACGGACAAGTGGTTATTTCTGTGCAACCCGAAAGAACCTCTGCCACATTACGTGGACATGGAGTTGGACGGGGTAGAAGACAAGCTACACCGTCTCTTCATCACAGTTCCGGGGCGCCGTACGGCATGTACAGTCTGTGGGGAAGACTCCCACTGGAGTAATAAATGTCCAGCCAAAGTACAAACCCAGAAGGCACCTATACTGGCACAAAAAGTCACTTCGAACTCCCAGACAGATCAACATAGTAAGGAGGATGAAGACGGTTTCCAGCTGGTCAGTCGGAAAAGGGAACGCTCAACCAAGAGCCTGTCTGACGGTGAGAGCTCGATACCTCCAGCCTGCCAAACACAGGTTACCACGCTGCCGCCCCTCAACAACCACGACTACCCTACACCGCCTGAAGCGCACAGGTCAAACAAAAAGAAATGCGTAAGTAATTATACTGAACAGGTAACGACCAGCGCCATGACCGAAATAGACAGTGATAACATTAATACACCACCACGACAAAGAAACCTGTCAGATTCTTCACCACGCCTCGTTATTGACTTAGAGATTTCGAGCCCGGCGAAGAAATCTACTGACAATCTCCAGAAATGATAACAGGAATACAGACAGTTTTGAAACAAGAAACATAATTATGCTCAACCGTTTCTTATTTTACAACAAAAATGGCAGCAGAAATTAAAATAATGAGTATTAACATTCGAGGTATAAGATCCAAAATTAATCATCTTATACCACTCATACACAAATATAAACCTGATTTTATACTCATTCAGGAAGCTAACGTTAAAACCGATGAACACGCATCATATATCACAACATGCTTAGGTCTAAGACACTCATGTTTTAGTCTTAGTACTCAACATATCGGATTGGGTACAGCAATAATACAGACATCGGACAGGTGGCAGATTATAGAGAAGGACAGGGACTGCCAGGGTAGGATAGCTATAGTACAGGTGAGAAATAACATAAATAAATACACAATTGTCAACATACACGCACCGCCTGACTACAGAAATCAGCCGCTCTTCTACCAAACACTGGAAAATTTATTATCACGCTCATATCGGGGTCACAACATCATTCTAGGGGGTGATTTTAATTGCGTACTTTCGGCACACGACCTTATAAATGGAGATGTAAGAATGCAAATTAGAAACACAACGGGGGAGGAGGAACATCAGTTAGACACATTGCAAACAATTTTAGATATCCATGGGCTAACAGACGCATATAGACAGATGCACCCCCATGGAACAGATACAACACACACAAACAATGCGCATAACAGAGCAGCGCGATTAGATAGAATGTATGCGCCCATAACACATCATATAACACAAGTCAAGCATTTACAGGAGACACTGAACTTCACAGATCATAAGGCGGTAGTTGCAACAATAAACACAGTACTAGCAACACCACATCTTAGAAGATCTCCCCATTGGAAACTGAACTGCACACTTTTACAAAATCAGAACTATGTAGATTGCATAACAAAACTGATCCTCACATACACAAGCGATATACCGGAGGGTAAAGCGCGAGAACTCTGGGAAACACTTAAACAAACTATACGAAAGAGAACTCAAACACTAGCAGCAGTAGTACACAAGCAAAAACTACAACAAGAAAAAGTATTGGGAAATGCAATTAAGCTCTTACTACAGACAGACAAAAATTCACCACACATCATAGCATTACAAGAAGAATTAGATCTCCACAGACATCATCGATTTCAGGGGGCTTTACTGCGAACAAAGTTACAAACTATAACACAAGAGATACCGAGTAAACAATACCTAGCTTTAGAACAAAACATACAGCGCAGCAGACAAATAGGCCAGATAATTGACAGGGAAGGAAATATACAAGTCGAGCCACAACAAATAGCCTTAGCCTTTGAAGATTATTACAGGAACCTTTATACAGAGGAAAACACACAGGTGCACGTGCAAGAACACTTTATGAAATTCACAAAAGAACTCACAGAGGAACAGAAACTAACACTAGATACTGAATTAACACTAACAGATATAACACAAGCGGTTCATGGAATGCAGAAGGGCAAATCTCCTGGCCCTGACGGTATTACTGCTGAATTCTATCAGTTTTTCTTTCCTCTTCTAGGTCCCCTTTTACTAGCAGTATTCTCTGAATCTTTCCACAAACATGAAATCCCATCCAGTTTCAACACGTCTTACATCACTCTTATTCCGAAGGAGAACACTGACAAGACACTTTTAAAGAGTTACAGACCCATCTCGCTTTTAAATGTAGACTACAAGATTTTAACAACGAATAAATTGAAACCAGTAATGGCATCTCTCATTCATGAAGACCAGCAATGTGGTGTACAACACCGGAATATCCAGCAACACACACACTTCATAAGGGACATCATCAACTACACACATCTGAAAAACTGTCAGTCCTCAATTCTCTCTTTAGATCAAGAAAAAGCATTCGACAGAATATCTCACTCATACCTCCACAAAACTCTCTCACACTGCAACGTGGGAAATTATTTTCGGACGTGGGTCAAAATTTTATATTTGAAACCGGAAAGTCGGATTCTATTAAACCATACCCTAACCAATTCTTTCAGGTTGACTAGGTCAGTGAGACAGGGATGTCCCTTGTCCCCTTTACTGTACGTTGTCGCTCTAGAGCCACTTCTAGAAAAGATACGACAGGACGACAATGTCAGGGGTACGTTCATACCAGGGAAGGGTGAACAAAAGCTGCGTGCTTATGCGGACGATACCATTTTCTTTCCGACCACTGAAAAATCTGTACGGATCATTTTGGAGACGTTTTCGTTTTTCGGCAAAGGGAGTGGGGCAAAATTAAACGTCCAAAAATCTACTATAATGGGCTTAGGCAAATGGAAAAATAAGGCGGATTTTCCATTTGACTTAACATCAAACAATCTTATAAAAGTGTACGGAATAGTCTTCCCATGTCAACCAAATCAGACACACAAAGACACTTGGCAACATCTAGAGAAGAAAATAACAGATATGTTACAGAGATACAAATACAAAACAACTACCATATTTGGTAGAAGTACCATTGTTAATACATATATAATTCCAAAAATACTATATCTGTGCACAGTCCTAGATCCCCCACGTCAAACTGTCACAAACATAAACAAAGAGATTAGACGCTTTGTGTTTGGCAGCACCATCTACAGTATCAAACATACTACACTCATGCAAGACAAAAAAGATGGAGGTATCGCCCTCTAAGACATAACAACCAAAATACAAGCACTTAGGATCAAACACGTAGGTGAAATACTACAACACCCAGAAAAACACCCTTTAGCACACTATTACATTGGAATTAGGCTATCTTCTTTAAAACCTATTAGGAATACATCCTCACATTATTTTGGCACTCTCCCAACGTTCTACAAAACATGTATTTCAGCCATTAAAGGACATGAAAAATTTCTACACAAAAAAACACATACAATCTACAGGCATTTAGTTAAATTACAAGCAACTCCGGTACATCTCAGAATTAAAAGAGGACATAGATATTTCATAAAAGATTATACCGAAATTTTCTCAAATATTCACAACAAGCAGATTACTCCAAAAAGCAAGGGAAATTACATATAGGCTTGTTTACAGCATGACCCCAACAACAGAGAGAACAGCAAAAATAACTAAACAATTACTACAGTGTCAGCTTTGTAGACGGAACGTCCAAGAATCAGAAGAGCACATCTATTACGAATGCAACACAATCATGCCAACAAGAAATCTCCTACAAAACATCCTAAACACTCATTCGAAACAAAGAACAGATGTTTACAAAGCAATCATGATAAATTCCATTCCTTACTCCACACAAGACACCCACACAAAGCTACTTGTTCTATTGGCAGAGTACAGAAATCTTATATGGACATTAAGAAACAAAGCACTATACAATTACAGAACAATCAACAAAGAAATTGTCCAACAACTTTATCAACAAAAAGTCGCAAACATTCTAATCTTAGCCCCATAAGCGCAAATCTCGTAAAATATTTGGCTGAAGACAGCACATATTACAGAAGAAGCAAATAACTTGTTTTAAATAAAGGATACTACAACTGTAAATGTATTTATTGATGGTATTAATAATCTTACAATTATATTAGTATTATTATTATTATTATTATTATTATTATTATTATTATTATTATTATTATTATTATTAATAATAATACTATTATTATTACTGCTACTATTATTATTAATTTTCCCATTATTATATTTGAATGTGCAATATGAAATATATTGTGGATGGGTGTCTGTGCCGTTGGCAGTAAGATATGTATGCGTCTGTGTGTGGATGCAGGTGTGTGTGCGTGTGTGGTGCATGAATTTGCACGCGCATGTGTACGAGTGTGTGTGTGCGCGCACGCGAGCGTGCGTGCGTGTAGCAGTCTTTAAACCAAGTCGGTATCTTAAGTATTAAAATGTTGTTATACGGTAATGATATATTTTAAAAGAAAAATATGCACCACCATGTATAAACAAATTCGATGAGCCCTTTAAGTACCCAGTAAGCTAATGTGGCTCTTAGTGGCTAGGTTTTAAGTCCTTCCCATTGTATATAAAACCCAGACACTATCACAATTTTTGACCAATTATCTCCCTGGGGACAGACCATGGACCCTAATTGCTAGTAGTAAATCCCTGATTCTTGTCCCCCAAACAAAAGACATCATGGACTAGAGCGTCACCCTGAAATTTGTCATCAGGCAACAACACCAACGACCTTCGCCTCGGGAGCTTAGTGACCCAGAAATTACAAGGAAGCCACATTTTAATGGAAATGATAGTTTAAAGTTTATTGTCCAAGCGCGGGGCATTTAAATGTACTGCGGTCTCCAGAAAGCATGAGATTGTGTGTGCGTGTGTTTGTGTGTGTGTGTGTGTGAGAGAGAGAGAGAGAGAGAGAGAGAGAGAGGAGGGGAGAGATGGACAGGTGTTTCATGCATTCCGCTTGCGGAAGTGGAAGTGAAGCATATGCAAGGAATGTGTATCTACATGCACTATGCCACAAATGCCATATTATCATAACTGTATATATGTATGTATATGTTTTATTCACAATGTCACACTTAACACTAACAAACGGCAACGCTCTGTAATATACACAAACAAAAGAAACACACACTACAACTTGTAAATACACATTGCTTTGTATGAAATAAAAGTTGGAAAAAAAAAACGGGCCGGGTCAGCCAGACAGACAGACAGACAGACAAACAAGCAGACAGACAGACTGATAGATAGATAGATAGATCCCCTCCAGGGCCTGGGCGAAGCCGGGCCGGGTCAGCTAGTATAATAATAAATCATACAATTCAACTGCTCATGCATTTCCCTAGTTGCTTAGAGCATATTTAAAAGAGTATAATAACATGGTAGTGATGCCTTTATTGATCACTACACTTAATAATTATGTTCAAGCATTCTGCGGAATTACAAGATATCTAAAAATAAAATTTAAAAAAAAAAAACACACACACACACCTAGACAAGCAATAAGTAGGGGACATACACTTCTTATATTGTTGCAAGGGAGATTACTTAATTTAAAAATAAATAAATTATATACTAGCAAGAATAATAAATTTTATCTTTAAACGTCTATAATTTTGTCTTAGAAATAAGACAATTAGATACGAAGTAAAGATTGTTAACTTTGAATACAATACTTTCAAATTTCATTAATAAATGATTCCAATTTTTATATACTTACATTTTAGAAAACACTTTTTCCTCACAAAATTTATTTCTTGAAAAGTTATTTCTGTACTTTCTATGTACTTAGCGTCGCTCTATTGAGCCATCCCCCTGTATGGGGGAGAACATTTTTTTACTGGCCTCTTAGGGCCACATAAAGTGTACAGGAAATTAATCACACACATCCATCTCCTGTCCTTTCTCTTTTTTTTTTTTTTTAAATACTAGCTAACCCGACCCGTTTATGGGCTTCATTTATAGAGATTGTCATGGACTCTGTTATTCCCTCTGTCCATCTTTTACATGGTCGGCCTCTTCTTCTGGTTCCATTTGGTCTGTACACCATTGCTTGTTGTGTTATACTGTTAGTTGGTGGCCTAGTTAATGGCCAAGAATTTAACTTGCTGTTTTCTAACGAAAACTGGCTCCATGAAGAATGTATTACATACGCAATTCGTAAACCCGCATATCCGCGTTCGAAAACAGCTGTGGGTGATTTGACAGCAGACGGCCGTACGTTTTTTTTTTTATAAAATGGTATGGATGCCGGTTGTTCAGAAAGCAATGGCAAACTACTGAACGTAAACTTGCCCAGGAATGACGAACAGCTAAAAATGCTGGGGTTGACTGCTAAGTCATGTAAAGGATGTGCAACAACTTCTGACGAAATCTAGCGCAGTTACAATCCCCACTTTAGTCCTGACAAATGATTCTTAAGAAATGAAAATTAGGGGGCATAACAATATAACTTTTACTTTAAGGGCAGTTTCTCTAATTAAAAGTGTTAAAAAATAGTATGTGTATTTATAGCAATTTACTCACGTATATATTGGCATTGGCACCTTTCCGTCTTGACAGACGATAGTTTGGTACATTGTGCTTCAAAAAGGCTTAATAACTACGATCCATGGCGGTGGCGAGTGTGGCTGGTAAGGCCAATTCTTGCTGCAAATGTTTGCCCACAGTAGGTGCGTGTGAAAACATGGTCACTTCCACCATTTTGCACCAACTTACGTCTCTCACGCTCTGTGTGTGCTTTATCTGCAATCATTTTCTCCTTTGTCTTTATTCCATTTCTGATAGTTGCCCTCCATGCAACACGTTCAGCGGCGGCGTGCTCCCAATGTGCATTATAAATGCCTGTATCAATCATGTCCCGCTTACACACATCTTTGTATCGTAGTAGAGGCCGACCCTGAGATCTCCTACCCGTCTGTAATTCACCAAAAAAGATGTCCTTTGGTATTCTACCATCATCCATCCTCCTAACATGTCCTATCCATCTAAGTCTACGAAGACTGAGCATGGAATACACCGTCACACAACCTGATCTTTCCAATACTTCAGTATTTGTGATTTTGTCTTGCCACTTAATACCAAGTATTCTTCGCAGACACCGCATATGAAAGCTGTTCAAACGTTTCTCTTGGCGTGAGTAAGTTGTCCAGGTTTCACTGCCGTAAAGAACAGTATTAAGGACACAGGCTTGGTAGACGAGGACTTTTGTTTTGGTAGTAAGCTTCCTGTTCTCCCAGACTCTTTTTGCTAACATGTTCATTGTTGTTGCTGCCTTGCCAATCCTGATGTTGATTTCCTGATCGAGGGATAATTTGCTATTTACCTCTGATCCTAGATATGTGAAATGGTCTACTATCTCCAGTTCGGCGTCGTCAATAAAGATCGATGGTACACCATGTGCACCTTGTGACATAATCTGTGTCTTCTTTTTGTTAATTGTTAAACCAAATTCAGAACAAGCATTGGAGAATGCAGATAGTAGATGTTGTAATTCTTCCTCAGAGTGGGTCGTAATAGCAGCATCATCCGCAAAAAGCAACTCTCTGATTAGTACCCTGCTAATTTTGGTCTTGGCCTTCAATCTCTGAGCATTATAGAGGCCACCATCTGAGCGTGAGTGAATGTATATACCGTCATCCTGATCACGAAAGGCATATTTCAGTAGAAGTGAAAAGTATATCCCAAAAGAGGGTGGGGGCTAGTACACAACCTTGCTTAACTCCACTCTTGATTTCAAACTCTTCTGAAGTTGAGCCATCAAACTTGATTATACCCTTCATGCCTGTGTGGAACGATTCCACAATGGACAGAAGAGTTGGTGGGCAGCCAATCTTCTTTAGTGCTTTGAACAGACCCTCACGACTGACCAAATCGAATGCCTTTGTGAGGTCAATGAAAGCAATAAACAGTGGCTGATTTTGTTCCCGGCATTTTTCTTGCATCTGTCGCAATGAGAATATCATATCAATGGTAGACCGGTTCTGACGGAAGCCGAACTGTGATTCGGGGTAGACTTGATCTCCCAGGACTTGAAGTCTGTGCAGGACAATTCTGGCAAATACTTTCCCAACAATACACAGAAGTGAGATACCCCTATAGTTGTTACAGTCGCTCCGATCTCCCTTGTTCTTGTACAGCATTATGATGTTTGAATCTTTGAAATCCTGTGGTACTTGTCCTTCTCGCCAGCATAGCTCTATTAGCTGGTGGATCTGTAGAGCGAGTGTGTCTTGCCCACTCCTGATTACCTCTATTGGAATCTCATCCTTACCTGGAGCCTTGCCAGATGCAAGCTCATTTATAGCACACTTAACTTCTGTTATAGTGGGAAGTGTGTCCAGGTGGTCAAGAATTGGCAGGGTCTCTATGGCTTTGAGGGCATCATCCGCTAGCTTGGTCTTCTTCTTCTTCTTCGTTCATCCGGAGTTTTTTTTTCGGACGTGATTGCGTTGTGCCTGTCCACAGCAGAGCTGCGTTCTTGCGCCGTTAGGCTGACACATCCGACTTCTGCGGGCATTTGTTGACCGGGTTAACCTTCCCGGGGGTTTCTTAGGACGTTTGGCTCTCACTGTTGTGGTGTTATCCCCCATCCCAGCTGGCCCACATAGAACAGCCAAAGACATCCTGGTCAGCCCTCAAGGGAAGGCAGGGGCAGACCATGGGCATTCCCCGCCATCCAAGGAGGCTTCCATACTTGCAGAGCCGACACACAGCGCTCTGGTACTGGGCTCACCCAAGGAATCGTCACGTCCTGCACATGGCTGCTTAGCCTCACTTCCGTATATTGGGCCTTCCATTCACCATAGGCTGTTCTCCCGTAAACCAGAAGTATGCAGTCTGCAGATGACATCCACACAGTGAGCTTTCGATTCGGACTTTCCACATAATGGATTTGCTATCCAAGCAATATTCCATTTCGTGCCACTAGGACACTTTTTCCACCTTTTATGAAGCCCACAGAGTGTGCTTTCGATTCGGACTTTCCACATAATGGATTTGCTATCCAAGCAATATTCCATTTCGTGCCACTGGGACACTTTTTCCACCTTTTATGAAGCCCACACAGTGAGCTTTTGGTTTGGACTTTCCACGTAATGGATTTGCTATCCAAGCAATATTCCATTTCATGCCTCTGGGGCGCTTTTGTAACCGACATACCTGTGGTATGAAGTGCGGCAGTCGAAATACTTCTTCGTGCACCTTTAAATGTCAACCTGAATGTAGTTAAAGTAAGCTGCAGTCAACTTGAGCTTGTTGATATCTCCATAGAGCTTGTCCTCAAATGAAGCAGGTGTGGGCCAAAATATCTTTCTCTGTTCTGCATATATTGGGCACTCCTGCAGCAAATGTTTAGCTGTCATTTTACCAGTTCCACAATTGCATTCATCGGTATCTCCTATCTTTAGTTTATTGAACAAGTGGTATTTCAGCCTGTTATGTCCTGTGCGGAGTCTGAAGATTGCTACTTGTTATCTTCGGTCGAGTTTGTAATATGCATCATCCTTCTGGTGACCTGGATGCTCTGATTCCCATTTGGTTCTATAAGTGCTTTTTATCAACCTCTTTACCTCATTATAGGTTATGTCTATGTCAGGCTGTGGTAGTCGTCCGCCCTCTTTTGCTAGTCTGTCAGCCTCTTCATTTCCAGGTATACTGCAATGTGATGGTATCCACTGTATTACAACTTTTTTGGATTTCTGGCATAGACCATGGAGTGCTGCTCTTAGGTCAGCTATTTCTGTGCTGTAATTGCTCTTTAGTATTGAGACAGCTGACTTTGCATCTGTAAAGATAGCTATTTGCGTCTCTTTATTTTCCTCCATCAAGAGCATTTCTGCTGCAGTTTTCAGAGCCTCTACCTCCGCTTTGAAGTTACTTGAAAACTTTCCAGTTGCCACTGAATGTGTTTTTTTTACTCCATTTTTTAAATTTAGGAGAATTCCTCCTCCTCCATTCTCTACTGAATTTTTGGCTGATCCATCTGTATATGTATGGGTCCAATTGCTGCTTGGGTAATGTTCTTTTATGTAGTTTAGGGTTATTTCTCTTCTTTCGGTTTCATGCTGAGTGTTCTTTTTCTCAATACCAGGAATGTTTTCTATTATCTCAGGCAGTAGCTGCTGTCTCCAAGCTGGGAACTTGTCTGCATTGTAAATGGGTTTGACTGTTGATATGTTAAGTATGGGATCTGCCCTAATCTTTCGTTTTGCAGTTTCTACAAAGTTGCTACGCTTCAGTCTTCCCTTTCCAAAACCACTAAACCTTTTATACATAGGGTGGTCTGTCAATCTTCTAAATTTTTCAGCTTGTTGCTGGGCTCTGCTATCTCTTCTATCCTGCATTGGTTGTAAACAAGTGATCTTTTCTAGTTCATTAATAGGCGTTGTCTTCAGGCTTCCAGTTATGATTCGCATTCCTTGATTTTGGACTCTGCTTATTTTGTTAAAGTTTGACTTAGCTGCTGTTGCCCAAGCTGCAATGCCATATTCCAGTACTGGCCTCACCCGTCCAGTATATAACTTCTTGAGAACTTTCTCATCTGCTCCCCACGTTGTACCAGCAAGCTTTTTCATGATTGCCATTCTTTGCCTTGCTCTTGTTCGATTTTTCTCAACCTGTGTCTTCCATGTCAGGCGACGATCAAAGGTGACTCCTAGATAGTTTGGATTTTCTTCATGGCGCAATATTTTTCCATTCAATACCAGCTTAGGTTGCTGAGTTTTAGTTGAGAGGGAGAACACTGTGCATGTTGTTTTCTCCTCACTTATCTTCACTAGCCATGATTTTGACCAGTCATCTAGTACTAATAGGGCTTGCTGTATTCTGCTGTTAGCTGTACTAATATATTCTTCAGATGTCCATATGGCTAGGTCATCTGCAAAGGATGATGTGTGTACTCTGGCTGGAAAATTGTCTGTGATGTCATTTATATATGCTAGGAATAATGTTGGTGAAAGAACTCCTCCTTGGGGGACACCTTGCTCCAACAGCATCATTTTGCTTGTTTGTCCTTGTACTTTTGTCCTGGCAGTTCTGTTCTCACGGTAGTGGCTGATCCAATTGTACATTTTCCCACAAACATGCATGTTTTGCAGTTTTACTTTCAGTCCTTCCTTCCATACTTTATCAAATGCTTTTTCTAAATCTATCCAGACCGCTAGTGTGTGCTTTTTCTCTTGGAAGGCATTCTCTATTTCCTGAGCTATATAGGTTATTTGATCTTCAGTGGATCTGTACTTTCTGAATCCTGCTTGGTGAGGTGTTAAGAGTTGGTTTTCTTCCAGATGCCATGTTAGCCTGCCATTGATAATGCGTTCCATTAATTTTCCTACACAGCTAAGAAGACTGATAGGTCGATAGCCATTTGGTTCTTCCAGGTCTTTTCCTTTCTTTGGGACTGGTATTAGTATAGCTTCCTTCCATGCCTGTGGGACTATTCCCCTCTTCCAGCTGTAATTTAGGACTGCTAGTAGTTTCTTTTTTGCCTTAGTGCCTAGTCCTATTAGCATTTCATTTGTGATTCCATCCTTTCCTGGTGATGTCTTCTTTTTTAGGGTATTCATTGCCTGTTCCATTTCTTCCATTGTTAGATTTGCCATCATATATTCTGCTGCTGTCTCTGTATATCTATGATGTATCTGTTTATCTTTGATTGCTTTCTTCTGTTCGGCTGTAATACCAATGTGGTTTGCATTGGCATAGTGTTCCATTAGTGCATTTGCAGCCTTTTTTCCTGTAAGCAAGGCATTTCCTTGTTTAATTGTTATTCGTTTGTTTCTAGGTCCTTCCTTGTTCATGGCTTTCACTAGTTTCCATAGTTTGTTTCCATCCCTGTCAAAATTCAGGTTTTCTGTTTTTTTCCTCCAACAATCTCTTGTTGTTTGATTTACTGTTCTTTTATATTTTGCTGAGATGGCTTTGAGAGAGATTTTCGCTTCAGTTGTTTGTTCTCTCTCTGCGGTCTTCCTAGCATCTTCAACTTTGTCCTCCAAAATTTGTAGTTCCTCAGTCCAGTATGGTTTGTAATTTTTCCTCGCTCCTCTTGGAATAGACTCAGTGGCCGCCTGTATTATTGCTCTGTTTAGACTTTCAACCATTTGCTTCATGTTGCCATATCGTGTATTTATGTTTTCACAATATTTGTCTGTTAGTATGGAAAATCTGTCCCAATCTGCTCGTTTGTAATTCCAGCGAGGCAAAGGCTTTTGCTCCTGTGGAACATACTCCATATTTATTACAAGCTTGATTGGTCTGTGGTCACTACCTGCTAATTGGTCAAGCACATGGCGATCGATTTTGTGGAGGATGTCTCCTGTGCAGAAAGCTAAGTCTGGAGTAGAAGTGGTAATCCATCTTCTGGAGTAGAAGCTCGGTGTGTCATCCGCTTTGTTGAGTAGATGGAGATTTGAGTCTATTTCCCAGTCCTCCACTTCATCTCCTCTTTTGTCAGTATCTGGGTATCCCCATCTTTCTGAGCGGCTATTAAAGTCTCCGACAACAATGCAATTTGTGTCAGTTATTTCCATGTTTGAGAGTGTAAGATCCTTATCTGCCGGGCTATACAGATTGTAAATTCTTATTTTCATGTCCTTTATCATTATATCAACACCTATAATTTCCGTTTGGTTGTCAGAGATCACAGATACTTCGCTGCAAGGTATTGTATTTCGTGTAAGTATTACAACTCCTCCTTTGTGTCCTTCGCGGTCAAAACGTGTGGCCTGATATCCCTCGACTGAAAATGTGCGATTGGCGTTGAGGTGTGTCTCTTGAATGCATGCCACATCTATTCTATCTTTATGAAGACGCTGTGTTAGGGAGGCTTTCTTGTTATAATCTCCTTCGGCATTCCATTGTAGTATGTTGAGAGTCCGGGATGTTTGGTCAATAGCTCTTAACCTACTCCTCTGTGCCTTGACTCCACAGCACAGGGGAAGGTGACCACCAGTAGTCATGGGTGGACCCCCTCGAGGCAGGGGGCCCGGCACTATCACCGCCTGATGGGACTTCACGGGATTAGCACCATAACGATTAATTTTCATCTGTGGCATCATGAAATGATAAAGTTACGTTGCACTTCTTTGTCAAGCCTGTGGCTCAGTACATCCGATTTCGACAAGCATTTTTCGGGATGCTTTCCCTAGCCTTTGACTGTCCCCAGTCTACCTACAAGGCAGCAGGTTTGTGCGTCACTTCGTCTGGTCCCTCTCCCTTGACCGGTCCGACATGGGTGACCCTACCAGTAGCTGTGCTACCGTCGGCATAGCTCTTGGGGTCATTGGAACGCTCAAGCCCCTCTACCTCGTCAAGGTGGACGCACGGCAGAGGGGGCTTGGTCTCACTTGAGTAAAGCTCTAAATAGTGCTCGACCCATCTATCCATCTGCTGTTTATTATCAGTGATGATTTCTCCAGTCAAGGTTTTCAGCGGTGCACTTCTTTTGATCATTGGACCACAGGCTTTCTTTATCCCTTCATACATGCTTCTGATGTTTCTATTATCACTTGCAATTTGAATGGACTCACATAACTTGATCCAATAGTCATTTGCACACTGCCTGGCAGCCTTTTGTACATCCTTCCTTGCTTGCTTCAGCTCACTCAGAGTGTTACGCGTTGGTCTTTCCTTGTTTCTTAAGAGAGCTATCTTCTTTTTATCAATCAAGGGCTGCAGTATCTGGCTGTTTGCCGCAAACCAGTCCTGCCTCTTATGGTCCACAGTGCTGTAAACCCCTACCGCTGTTTTATAAATAGTTTCCTTAAGTTTACTCCATTTATCATTTACTATACAATTTTCTGATGTATCATTGAAAGCGTCTTCAAGTTGCTGTTGAAATTCAAAGCACTTTCCAGGATCGTGAGTGTTAGTAATATTAATCCTGGGGCTAGACTTGTGTTTAGCTGTGTAGATTCTCTTTGGTCTCAGTCTAACCCTTGCAACAACCAAAGAATGATCTGTATCACAGTCAGCACTGTGGTAACTTCGAGTCAATGATGTATGGTTCAGATGTGTCTCCGTGTGATAATGAAGTCCAGCTGATGCCAATAGCTGGATCTTGGATGTTTCCATGTGACCTTATGCATCTCTTTTGTTTTAAAAAGGAGTTTGTAATACATAGGTCATTTCTTGTGCAATGCTCCAGCAGCCTTTGCCCATTATCATTCATGCGACCGATGTTGTATTTTCCAAGGCACACTGGCCATGAACTCGAGTCCTTGCCCACACGAGCATTGAAATCACCGAGCATATAAATGTAGTCGGATTTTGGAACTGCCTTGATCGCAGAGTCTAGCTGCTCATAGAACGTATCCTTCACATCATCAGAGGAAGCGAGTGTCGGTGCATATGCAGTGAGAATGGTGGCAAATCCACAAGAGGTTGCCAAGCGCAGTGATAGTAATCTTTCATTACCTCCAGCTGGGATATCAATCATTCCCAGTAGCGAATTCTTCACTGCAAAGCCCACACCATGTTGCCTTTTTTCTGCCTGCCCTCTTCCCTTCCAAAAAAGGTGTAATTGTTTTCTCTGAGTGACCCTTCCTCAGCGAGGCGAGTCTCCTGCAGGCTAGCAATATCAATGTTAAGACGATTGAGTTCAGCATCAATCACAGCCGTTTTTCTCACATCGTCAATATTTGTCAAGTCAGTGGAAAATCCTGGACACATGGTTCTCACGTTCCAGGTTGCAAGCCGTAGCTTGAGGTTTCTATTCTTTTTATTAGTACCTGGTGCATTGGTTTTACAGCCTGCGATTCAGATTTTGTCCTAGCCCCAAGCACCCATTGAAGCAGGCAAGCTGTGGCGGATCAGCACCCAATTGGCTGGGGGGTGCCCAGCTTGAGGCGGGCGGTAGCTGATCAGTGACACCTGTAGGTGTCTCCCACCGCCAGAGGCAACGCGTGGCGCCCCATGTCTACGCCAACTGACAAGGATTTATAACCCGTAACAGTTGCCTCTCGCTTTGATTCCGAGACCGGTTAAGACCAGGGATGGAGTTATTGCCTCTCCATAGCACAAAGCCTGGGCTAAAATAAAGAAACCATGTGTTGCCCATGCAGCATGATCCCTCTCGGCCTGCCTAGTTCACTCCAGAGGAAAGTTGACACCTATAATCTGGAACAAGACAAGCTGCAGAAGCTGCCGGATCAGCAAAGCAATGCTCTAACTGTCCGCCTGTCGGAGCTTCGATCCTAGACCAGCTGCCAACCAAGGCTTAGGGCCTGGTCTGCCCTGCCATGACTTATTTTGTCTTTGGGTTGCATTTCCTCGCACCAGGATAAGGCTTGTACCCTCCCAATTGCGCTCTCCCGCCTGAAGCCGTTGGCACAATGTGGGATGTCGGGTTTGGTAAGCGCCGCCCAACATTCGGCGCTGACAGAAAGCAGGTAGTATATATATATATCTCCCCCGATGTGTCTCCACCTTGCCGTGGTGGGGGAGCTTGCGTGTCCCATCGACCCCATGTGCATGCCGATGGGTGAAAAACTATATATCGGACAGCATATGTAATAGGGACCAGACTAAGAGAGACACAACCTGCTGCTCTGCAGGTGAGACTGGGGATAGCAGTCCAAAATTTAAACCAGGTGCACGAAGGCAGAAGTTCTTGGTCCGGACAAAACACTAAAGGCTCCCTGTCGAGGGCTGTGGCTGAACGCCTCTAAGCCACAAACCCTCGGACCTGAGAGCCAGGCCGATAGCCACCTCTCGAAAAATAAAGGCGTGATACTGAGCAAGCTACATGCTCAGGTCTGATAGAAGTTCGAAGGCTCTCAGCTGGGGGATATGAGAGATTCCCGGATGAGAGGCCAGGCCGTTTCTCGTTCACCGCTGCACGAAGGTAAGGTGCTGATCCGGCAGCACAAGTAGCCTACCTCGTGAGCGAGTACAAAAAGTCAAAAAGTGCCCCAGTCGAAGAAAGTGGCTGCGAAAACTGTATCTAACTCATAGAGAGTGTAGACAAAAGTGGAAGAACGTCTCAATGCCGCAAAATGGAACGCACGGCGAGCGAACCTATTGCGTGGTCCGAAGTCAAAAGCGTGGGTGTCGCTTGCAGTCTGACCGTCCCTGGTGTGTGCTTGAGCGATCAGTGGCAAACGAGTTGCCCAACACATGGAAGTGAGGAACTAAAGCAGCCATGAGCAGGACGTGGCAACTCCTCGGGTGAGCCCAGTCACAGAGCAATATGTGCCGGCTCTGCAACTATGGAAGCCTCCTTGGATAGCGAGGGAATGCTCATGGTCTGCCCCTGCCTTCCCTTGAGGGCCAACCACGATGTCGTTCGTCGTTCTATCTTGACCAGCTGAGATGTTAGCGACATCACAACAGTCCAACGTGCCTCGAAACCAGAGGATGGCTAACCTCATTAAAAAATGCCCGCTGGAAGTCGGAAGTGTCGTCCTACGGGTGGCAAACTAAAAATTGACACTACGCAATAACGTCCGAGTGAAATGTCTCGTCCGAATGTCTCTCGTGCTAGGAACAGCTCTGACTACCTAGTTTCCGAATGCCGCTCTTGTTCGGAACAGCTCTGACTGGGTAGTTTTCCGAATGTCTGTTGAGCCTGGAAAAGCTCTGACGGGCGCAACGACAAGCACATGTCCGAAAACTCGCTGAGTGGATGCCGTCTGCACACCTGTCTGGTTTGTGCGGGAATGACCCGGGGAAACGAAATGACCAATATATTGAAGTGAGGATTTAAAGCAGCCATGAGCAGGACGTGACGATCTCCCTCGGTGAGCCCAGATCCAGGGCGTTATGTGTCGGCCCTGCAACTATGGAAGCAACCTTGGATGGCGGAAAATGCTATGGACTGTCCCTGCCTTCCTTTGAGGGATGACCGTTGTCTTCGACCGTTCCACCTTGGTCAGCATGGTTGCAGATGGCGCCACAAAAGTGAGAGTCTCCCAGGAATGCTACCTGGTCAAAAATGCACGCTAAAGTCGATGTGTTGGCCTACGAGTTTCGGCCCAAGGGCGCATAACAAACACACCGCAATCACATCTGAAAAAACACTCCGGATGAACGAAAAGAAGAAGAAGATATATATATATCACGTATATAAATAAACGTATAAACGTATAAAACTGTTTTATCCACTTAAAACATAATATAATGTTAATTAATTCTGTAAGTTTTCTTATTTTCTTTATACATTTTGTCAGGGCACTCTTCCGAATTGCGGTCCCAAATAGTTCCGCAGTGAATACGTGATTTGGTATATCTTACAGAGCCTCAATGGGTCAAAGGTAATGGGTCAAAGGCAATGGGTCAAAGGCAAGTCTATGTGATGTCATCGGGACTAACTACATGACATATTTTTGTTAAACTTGTTGTGTTCTCAGTGGCATAGCGGTAAGTATCTCCGCCTGTAACGCAGGAGACCGTGGTTCGATTCCCCACATTTTTTTTTTCAATTTTCATAAATTAATTAAGCGAAAGCGACAAGATAACTATGTACAAAGACAGTTATTCGGCATATTGACAAAATTAGCTAACTTTTGATTGCGTTTTTTGTAATCAATTTTATTTTGTATTGTTAGAAGATTTGTATCGTTTTGTTTACGTTACTTAATTTTTTTGTCTCTGTGGGAGTCTCTGTGGCGAAGTGATCAAGCCGTTTGACTCGTGCTTCGAAGGTTGTGGGTTCGATTCCGGGCCGCGCCCTTCGGTTTACGAGTTAAATGATTCAGAGACTCCTGTGGGTCGTCGCTAAAAAAAGCTACGGCGTTCGTGCTTTATGTGACGCTTTCCGCGCTGCGGGAAGAGACCGAGCCATATGGGATAAACCCGGTGCAATGAAGTCGACCTTGTCGACTTTTAAGCGACTTTTTTTTAAAGCCTTTTAAACGCTTATTTTGCTGATGATATTCGCTCGACACCACCGCACCAGTCCATCCAACATCATTTCTGTTAGCCTCGATCGTTGGGCGGCGCTTACCAAACCCGACACCCCACATTGTGCCAACGGCTTCGGGCGGAAGAGCGCAATTGGGAGGGTATAAACATTGAGCACAACCTGCCAGCAGTGGGTTGTGCTCAATATTTAAATCTATCGTCTGTTAAGTGGTAGATAATTCAAATTACTGTGGGAATATATGTGATTTATATTTAAGTTTGAAATATTGTTCTTATTGCTTTAGTTTATGGTGTGAGAATGCTGTAGTATGCAACTGACGAGATGCAGTGAAATAAGCCTGGCAATAATGTGTGCAGCCTGATGTTTGGTGTTTTTATTCTCCAATTTATTTACGGAAAACATTGCATTGAATGGTATAAGTGTCGGCCGTTCAGAAAACAAATTCAGTTACCGACAGTAATAGTCTCTAGAAAATCATAAACAGTTAATACATGCTTGGGTTGATTGTCATGTAAGGGACATACAACTTACTTTCTAAGACTTTGGACATACAACTTTTTTTGTAAGACACGGGACATACACCTTACTTTCTAAGAAATGAGACATACAACTTACTTTCTAAGACACTAAGACAACGTATCACAAACACAAGAAAGAGGCGTTAGTCATTTTTGTCACAGTATTAGAAAAGAAAAACAGAAACAGTTCAGAACAACTGGAAAGAGAGATGGAAAGAGAGATGGATAGGAGAGGACATTGAGAACAAATGTTTGATGACCTTTCATCCTGACGTGAAGAAATGTCAGATCACACTTCATACAGTCGCGTGGAAATCGCAAGATGAGATATAACATGATCGTCAAGGCACTTGGTGATGCTGATGATAATTATGATAAAGTATAGCACGTTAATTACCGATTCTTAATATGGTCAGGGGGAATCCAGCAACAGTGTATAAAAACATACATTCAATCCATTAACTATCCCCAAAAAACACACAATATGCAATATGTCTATAGCACTTTCTGTCTCTCAGGTTTGCGTGCCGCTCTGGTAATCACGCATTCTTCTTCTTCTTCTTTGCGTTCATCCGGAGTGATTTTTTCAGATGTGATTGCGGTGTGTCTGGTTAGGCACCCTCGGGTCGAAACCCTCAGGCCAACACATCCGACTTTTAGCGTGCATTTTTGGCCAGGTTAGCAATCCTGGGAGACTCTCACTTTTGTGGTACCGTCCACATCTCAGCTGGTCTAGTTGGAACAGTCGAAGACTACACGGTCATCCCTCAAGTGAAGGCAGGGACAGTCCATAGCATTTTCCGCCATCCTGGGTGGCTTCCATAATTGCAGAGCCGGCACATGACGCTCTGGTGCTGGGTTTACCGAGGGAATCGTCACGTCCTGCTCATGGCTGTTTTAATTCCTCACTTCAATATATTGGGCATTTCGCTCGCCCTGGGCCGTTCCTGCACAAACCAGTCAGCTCTGCGGTTGGTTTCCACTAAGCGAGTTTTCGGACATGTGCTTGTCCCTGTACCCATCAGAGCTGTTCCAGGCACGGCGGACATTCGGAAAACTACCTAGTCAGAGCTGTTCCGAACAAGAGCGGCATTCGGAAACTAGGTAGTCAGAGCTGTTCCTAGCACGGGAGACATTCGGACGAGACATTTCACTCGGACGTAAATGCGTAGTGTCAATTTTTAGTTTGCCACCCGTAGGACGACACTTCCGACTTCCGGCGGGCATTTTTTAGTGAGGTTAGCCTTCCTCTGGTTTCGTGACACGTTAGACTGTTGTAATGTCACCCACATCTCAGCTGGTCAAGATAGAACGATCAACGATATCGTGGTCTGCCCTCAAGGGAAGGCAGGGGCAGACCATAGGCATTATCTCGCTATCCAAGGGGGCTTCCATAATTGCAGAGCCGGCACATATTGCTCTGAGACTGGGCTCACCCAAGGAGTTTCCACGTCCTGCTCATGGCTGCTTTAGTTCCTCACTTCCATGTGTTGGGCATACCACTTGCCACTGATCGCTCAATCACACACCAGGAGCGGTCAGACTGCGAGTGACATCCACTCGGTAAGCTTTTGCTTGTGACTTCAGACCACGCAATAGGTTCGCTCGCCGTGCGTTCCATTTCGCGTTGATGAGACATTCTTCCACTTTTGTCTACACTCTCTATGAGTTAGATACAGACAGTTTCCGTAACCCTTCGACTGGGGCACTTTTCTGACTTTTTTGTACTCGCTCACGAGGTAGGCTACATGTGCTGCCGGCTCAGCACCTTACCTTCGTGCAGCAGTGAACGGGAAACGGCCAGGCCCCTTCATCCGGGAAACTCTCATATCCCCCAGCTGGGAGCCTTCGAACATGTATCAGACCTGAGCATGTAGCTTGCTCAGTATCATGTTTCTATTTTTCTGTAGACGGGTATCAGCCTGGCTCTAAGATCCGGGGGTTTGTGGCTTAGAGGCGTTCAGCCACAGCCCTCGACAGGGAGCCTTAAGAGCTTTGTCCGGACCAAGAAATTCTGCCTTTGTGCACCACATTTAATTTTTGACTGCTATCCTCAGTCTATGCCTGCAGAGCAGCAGGTTGTGTCTCTCTTAGTCTGGTCCCTATCCCATAAGCTGTCCGATATGTAATTTTTCACCCATCGGCAAGCAAATGGGGTCTATGGGACACGCAAGCTCCCCCACCACGTCAAGGTGGAGACACATCGGGGGAGATCACGCATTCAATACCGTGATTTCTTGTATTTATTTCTTCCTTTATTTATGTATTAACCTTGGTACCCAGGTAAACACATTATGACATGTGTACCATGAAGTTTAGTGGGAGGCTAAGGCGGTGGTCGAGATATTGACGACATCAGCCATAGGGTGCCGGTTGGTGTACACACGTAATGCACAATACCATATACCCAATACATCTCATGGTGGGAAATGGGACATGTGTGTTACGTCACTTATCTTGTCTGTCTGTCTCTCTCTTTCTCTCTCTCTCTCTCTCTCTCTCTCTCTCTCTCTCTGCGCGCTCTCTCTCTCTCTCTCTCTTTCTCTCTCTCTCTCTTTCTCTCTCTCTCTCTCTCTCTCTCTGTCTCTCTCTGTCGCACTCTGTCTCTCTCTGTGTCGCTCTCTCTCTCTCTCTGCTGGTACATTATCACTGTCTCTCTGTCTCTCTCTGTCGCTCTCTGTCGCTCTCTGTCTCTCTCTGTCTCTCTCTCTGTCGCTCTCTCTCTCTCTCTCTCTCTCTCTCTCTCTCTCTCTCTCTCTCTCTCTGCGCTGGTGCATTATCACAGACGTATGTTCTTTCATCTTTTGATATCTTCCCACCCTCTTCCTATCTCTATCCCGCTCTTCTCTTTCTCTCACTCTCTCTTTCTCCCTCTCGCTCCCTCAGTTTCTCTCTCTCTCTCTCTCTCTCTCTCTCTCTCTCTCTCTCTTGCTCTCTCTCTCTCTCTCTCCCTCTCTCTCTCTCACACATGTACATACACACATTCACATACAAAATACACTCGCAAATACACACATATACCCACGCACATACACACACTTACACACATCCATATACTTACGCACACGTACTCACATAACACCCGAAGATACACTCCCTCGCATACACTGCATGCATGCACACTTACACACACAATGTGGTGGATGGGTGGAGGCATGTATGTGTATCTGGGTTGTGTGTGTGGTTGGGTGGGGGAGTTGGGGTGAATGGGGGATGTGTGGGTGGGTGGTGGATGTGTCTCATAACATGGTAATATGTATTGTTTATGTTTACAAAATTCATTTGACAATGTTTTCTAGTTATATTTGGTCTCGGACTCAGATCCCTGTGTTCAACTCCATACTTGTAGGCCAGCATGGCCGAATGGATAAGAACACGTGTTCTTAAACATCCGGTGTGATGATGCCGAGGTAAGGGGCTCAACCCCTACACCGGGCAGTTTGACCAAAATGCTGACCTATCGTCCTTGCTTGGAGATGTAAATTACAAGTACCTCTGAAGTCGGAGTGCATTCACTTGATGGCAAGGGACACTGTTAATAGGGGAAGCTAATCCACATGCAAAGTTCATTCCAGCATTACCTGAAATAGTGTGTATGGACTACACTTGAGTTCAAAGTTCAGTCCAATGCATGAATATGTATTGCGTATAGACTACGCTTGAGTTCAAAGCAAGGGAGCGCAAATAAAAATCATGCTTCAGAGAATGATCAATCAAACCCACAGCAGCCTGCTGACAATGATAATGATCAATCAAACCCACAGCAGCCTGCTGACAATGATAATGATCAATCAAACCCACAGCAGCCTGCTGACAATGATAATGATCAATCAAACCCACAGCAGCCTGCTGACAATGATAATGATCAATCAAACCCACAGCAGCCTGCTGACAATGATAATGATCAATCAAACCCACAGCAGCCTGCTGACAATGATAATGATCAATCAGACCTACAGCAGCCTGCTGACAATGATAATGATCAATCAAACCCACAGCAGCCTGCTGACAATGATAATGATCAATCAGACCTACAGCAGCCTGCTGACAATGATAATGATCAATCAAACCCACAGCAGCCTGCTGACAATGATAATGATCAATCAGACCTACAGCAGCCTGCTGACAATGATAATGATCAATCAAACCCACAGCAGCCTGCTGACAATGATAATGATCAATCAGACCTACAGCAGCCTGCATCAATATATGAAATTATATCTCGAAATTGTGGCACAAAAGTTGTAAATATTGTCCGAAAACATGTACTTTGTGACTGTGGCGCCACTGAAATTCTGCTAAATAAGTGTTAAAACACTGTACGACTAGTGCCACCTTGGTATCTTTGTTTCCTTTTTACTTGCATCCACAACCCTTCAATTGTTTGGGTGTGAATGTCACTGTGTACAGGGTCAACAAAGTTATTGGCATGAACAACTGCATGATCGTAGATGCCATGGTTTAGTTGACCTACGTTGTTGTAGCCTCGCCAGGCATCGGTGACAATGGTCGTTTCTGGTAAGACGTGATCACTTATAATGCGTTCCAGTGTTGTCGCATCTCGCCTTTCCACAACTTCCAACCAGCAACGACCACTACCACGTTCAACCAGGCCAACTACCCATTGATCACGACGAAAGTGACCACGGTGGTACTTTCGGTGGAAAAAAGTAGCTCTCGTCAACTTCAAAGACCACTGACTGTCCCTGAGCATCAAATCCTCCCAACAGTGGATTGTTACGCAGCATCCAGTTGTAACACTCTACCCGAGCTGATGGTCTGCCTGGCATTATAAAATGGGAGAGTTTATACCGCGATATCTCGGAATAGACAGAGTAGTTTATTCCGAGCCGGCGCGGAATAGACAGAGTAGTTTATACCGCGATAGCTCGGAATAGACAGAGTAGTTTATTCCGAGCCGGCGCGGAATAGACAGAGTAGTTTATACCGAGCTGGCGTATGAAGCTGTTTTAATATCAAGAATAATTTTCCAGATTGGTATCCCCAATAAAAATAATTGTGTCCCCATGCAAGAATTCTTAACTTGCGTTTCTGTACTCTTACTGTTTACAGGCATCCATCTTTGTTTACATTACCGACCTACTATTTCCTGATATTTATGTCATCATAATTCCGGTCCAAGCTGACAGTAATATGCGTTGCTTCAGAAAGACGTGATTAGCCAATTCAAACACCAGGCTTCCGACTTACTGGCCTGATGAATTAACAAATAAACAACGAAATGCTACGCAAATAAAGTGCAGGAAAACCTGGTATATGTGAAGCAGGTTGAAAAGAGAGAGGGGGGAGATAGATAACGAAGATAGTGTGAGAGACAGAGATACGAGAAAGATGTGTTGAAAGACATAACAAAGTGATATAGACAAGTGAGAGAGAGAGAGGGATATATATATATATATATATAGAGAGAGAGTGAGAGAGAGTGAGAGTGAGAACTCGTGTTCGGTTGGCTAAGCGCCTTTCCCAAGACAACAAAAGTAGAGGACAGATAAGAACAGAAAGACAAGTGTGCAGGTTCTTGTGCAGCCAGATAAAGACCAACACAAAACACAAAAACCCTAGGAAACACTCTTGCTGCCAAAAGCGCGATCATCAGACCTGTACTGGTTGATACCAACAAATTTTTTCTTCATTTACCAGGTATCTGTTATGTGGCAACTTCAATTGGCGAATGGGACAGGTCGGGAGAGAACATACCGGGCACTGCTCTTGCTGAGGCCTCGCTTGATACGGATGTTGTCTGTCTAAATCAGGGGTCACCAAACTTTTTTCACGGCGGGCTGGATAATGACGAGCGCGGGCCGCTTACTCATTCTTTACAATACTTGCGCCGGCCTCCGTGGCGAAGGTTCATAATCCCGTATACCCGCGTTCAAAACACAGCTGAGCGCGATTTGGCAGCTGATATTTGGCTTTCAAGATATCATCAATGTTTGGGCTGGAATTGCTGCATCCAATCAAGAGAATTGCTTTCAAATGTTCATCAGTCAATCTCGTTGGATGTGTTGACTTCATATACTTCATTTTTTTAAAAATGTTTGCTCACAGACATAAGTTGTTCCAAACACTGGTGACATACAAGCGGCAAATTTCTTCAGTTTCGGAAACTCAACATCAGGTAAGTAGCGGTAAAATTCAACAAGTTGTCCTCTAGTTATTGATCCATGCAAGCTGCAAACGGATGCCAACTCTTCCGTTATCTGAAAGTCCAAATTGACGCAACGAATGAACACGAGAAGTTGTGGCGCACTCGAGAGATCAGTAGACTCATTCAGCGCCAGAGAATACAACAAGTTCCTAGTTTGCTGGCGTATCTGTAGCACTGTGTTCTCTCCAAGTTGTTCTGTTCTTCGCACAACTGAGCTTGTCGAAAGGCTGATAGTTCCAAACAAATCGGTTTACTCAGGACACAAGTCATTTGCTGCTTCCATCATACGAACGAAAGAAGAAGAAGAAGAAGAAGAAGAAGAAGAAGAAGAAGAAGAAGAAGAAGAAGAAGAAGAAGAAGAAGAAGAAGAAGAAGAACGTACCTTTCCAGAAAACTTATAGATGTTTTGTTTCGTAGTGTCGCCGAAGATTGTACTTTTTCAAAACGGCAATACTTTTCGCTGCATATTACACAACTGGTTTTCTGGTTCTTTGTTTCCACAAAGAAGTACTTTACTCCCCATGTTTCATTGAAAACGCGACACTCGGTGTCCTTGGGGATTATAGAAGCAACCACCTGCCCCGCTCTGTACTGGTACCTAAGCCCAGTACAGTCAGGGCTAATAGACCAAGCCATGTGAGAAAACCCGGGTCAAGGAGGTCTTTCTGGTGACTTTCTGGTAACTTTGACGTTTATGATGGCTTCCAGAGTAGACAGGAAACGATGGCGGCAGCGCTTGATCTCGAGGATGCGTACAATAGAGTTCGCTATGATATTTTGATGACTGCACTTATGGAGAAGGGGGTCAATCCCTGGTTGGTGAACTGGATAGCAGTAGTCCTGCATTCTCGTCAGGTTGCTCTCCGTCTGGGCGCATGGACCTGAGAGTCACATATTTTAACCCCGGGACTGCCACAGGGATCTGCAATCTCACCGGTGCTAGTTAATGTGTATACGAGCAAGATTGCATACCTAGAAGCACCAGGGGTTGGAAGGATTATAACATTTGCAGATGATATTCTTGTCAGCTGGTGAAATTAGAGCGCATACAGAATGAAGCTATGCGGGCCATTCTGGGATATGGGATTATTTGTGCATGAATGCTCCAAATAGACAGACAGAAAAACCAATGACCAAAGTGTGTATGCGTTACATACTACATCTGCCTACTGTTGCTGGTAGGCACAAGGTGATGCAAGCCAAGGCATACCTCAGAGTATCTGCAGAGGACAGATTGGCTGGCTCGGCAAAACTTGGTGGAGTATTGATGCATGACAAGGCAGACGTGGTTGCGGCCTTGTGGGAGCACATGTACACCTCGGAGGAGCAAATGGATTACCATGGTCTGGCAAGAATGAAACAGCGAGGAGTGACGAGGTGATCTGGCCGACGCTCAACGCTCAGTTACTAACTAACAGTCAGGGCTATAGGAGACCGCGAAGCATTCAGTTATGATTACTCTTCGCTCTTGATTAAGGATGGTTGAGAGGGAGAAGAGGTATGTGTAATGGTAGGATCTTCCAGTAGGGCATCTGCTGGGTTTCTACCCGTTCCTTTATTCTTTCCTGGTGTTGCCATGTATAAGACCATTGTGATGCGCGTATGACAGAGATCGGATCTCTGTTATAGATCTGAGTGCTGTTATTGGCCTACAATCACCTAATTACGGTCAGGACTGAGTTGCCCTCACCATGATGTTATCTACTCTACAGGTTCCATTTCCAGTTACCCTTGAGTGTTCCACGTGAGTGTGAGATGATTTATTACGAAGAAGCAGTTCCAAGTTTTATACAATGATATAAAAATGATATGAAAAAAAAAAACAATTCCCAAGCGGGGAATCGAACCCCGGCCGCCGCGGTGAGAGCGCGGAATCCTAGCCACTAGACCACTTTTGACTGTTGAATCTTTCTTAAGGTGAAGGTAATTGTACCGATAGAATTTATTAGAAAACAGTAAGTGAAATGCCTCGGCCACGTAACTACGCTACCAACTGACATTATACCACAATAAGTCAATAAGCAATTATATACACACCAAACAGAGCCAGAAAAAGACTCCGAACCATGTAAACAATGGACAGAGGGAATAAAAGAGTCCATTGGAATGATGATATATGGGAAAAATGTAATTACTATTAGTTTTGGGTTTTGGTAAAAAGTTTTCTCGATTTTCTTACAGTTCTTGTTATGCTTGTTCTGAATTTGGTTTAACAATTAACAAAAAGAAGACACAGATTATGTCACAAGGTGCACATGGTGTACCATCAATCTTTATTGACGACGCCGAATTGGAGATAGTAGACCATTTGCAAACATTTGCAGCAAGAATTGGCCTTACCAGCCACACTCGCCACCGCCATGGATCGTAGTTAATGCCATATGACAGTTACACAGCACACCACACTCGTCTTCGTGCTTCTTAAGAATAACCTGAAACTCCTGGTAACTTTCAAATGAGGCTCCTTTTTCTAACGCCATTTTTTTTTAAGTACCGCGCGCTCAGTATCGTTCGCCGAAAGCAGGACAGGAAAGTGCGCTAAGTATCGTTCACAGAAAGCAGGACAGGAAAGTGCGCTCTCGCAGGAAGAAGGAAGGAAATTATCGCCAACCGGGGTTTCCGTCCGAGCTATCGCGGAATAAACTACTCTGTCTATTCCGAGCTATCGCGGAATAAACTACTCTGTCTATTCCGAGCTATCGCGGTATAGACACTTCCTTATAATATTTCTTTACATCAAGTAGAAACAAGTGTATTGAAAGCATCTGTATCAGTATCGGTATCTCCGTATTTATTTATATGTAACTAAGGAAGTAGTCAAAACGGAAGTAATCACACAATGAGGTCCTGTAAGGGATTCTTATTCACTACATTCACTGCGGAACTATTTGAGACCGGAATTCGGAACAGTCTTTTCTTCATTACTTTTATAAATAAAACATAATTTTGTTTGTCTCTTTCTTATTGTTGTATATAATGCACTAAGTACTAGTTTCATTAGCCTGTTCCAGACAGTGGTTGTTAGTTACTCTGTAAACACAAGAAATAAATGGGGAGAACCGTTGAGGCCACTAAGACGATTACATAAATAGACACACATAGTATTATTTGGCGCTCACAGAAGAAGAAGAAGAAGGAAATAGAGATTAGAAGAAGCACTAGACAACATAAAATCTGAAAGCTATAATAGTTACTGACCGGGATCGAACCTGTCGCCTCCAAATGACGACGGCGCCTCGCTGCAGGAAGAAGTGTACTTCGACGCACGACCAACTAGACACTCCAAAATAAAAAAGTGTCTTCATTGGTCGTGTCTATCATACACATGAACCAAACAACTATGGAATACGGACAGAATTCGTATCAAACCATTGAGATATAACCATAGGTCTCATAATTTATATTAAACCAGCATAGGTCAAATAACAAACACACAAACACATCAGACCGTAATGCTGTTGTCGTGTAAATATGAACAAACATTTAAAGAAGAGAAATGATTGGTCGGTTCTAATGCTGTACACGTAACCACAAGAAATAAATGGGGAGAACCGTTGAGGCCACTAAGACGATTACATTAATAGACACATATAGTATTATTTGGCACTCACAGAAGAAGAAGAAGGAAATAGAGATTAGAAGAAGCACTAGACAACATAAAATCTGAAAGCTATAGTTACTCTGGCAGTCCAAGGAATTCGCAACATTCGTCTCAGGAACCACATCTCTGTTGCTTCTAATTTCTTCTTAATTCGTCCATTTACATTTCAATATTCACTGCCATACTACAGCAAAACTGGTTCTATATAACATTTCAGCACTCTCTTTCTTACATTCAGTGATAGTGACTTATTGCATAAGATACTCTTCATTTTCTGAAATGCGGCTTTTGTTTGCCCTATTCAGCTCTTAATCTCAGTTGTACATCTTCCATCTGATGTTATAAATGCCCCTAGGTATTTAAAAGTATCCACTTGGTTAAGAACTTTCCCTTCTGTTTCTATGTCCCATTTTGTGTCATCATATTGATATTCTTTGATATCACCTTTGTAACTGCTTTCTTGATATTCAAGGAGAGTCCTTTCTTTGCGCTCTCTGTTATCACAATGTCTAACAATTTTTGTAGGTTTGATTGATTGATTGATTTAGGAACCGACATCACAGCATTCGGGGCATTCCCATAAGCGCTCCGTCCCCGTCCTCAGAAGCCAACGAAGAGTTCTAACCCCAATAGTACCAGTAGCAATCTGATTTTTTTTTTTTTTGATTTTTTTTGGTAGGTCTGTTGAATTATCCACCACCAATACTGTGTCATCTGCATAGCGCATATTATTTATATTATAACCTCCGATTGGTATTCCTGGCGTCTCTTTGATCGCTCTCATTTTGACATTATTACTTCGCTATATAGGGAGAAGAGATCCGGTGACATGACACATCCCTGCCGCCCGCCGCACTCCTAGCTTTATCTGTTCGTAACTTCCCTCTTTATTTCCCATGTTAATTGCTGCTAGTTGGTTCCAGTAAATATTCTTCATTATTCTTAAATCTTTCTCATCAATGTTGATATCTTCCAACAAATAATAATAAATCATACAATTCAACTGCTCATGCATTTCCCTGGTTGCTTAGAGCATATTTAAAAGAGTATAATAACATGGTGGTGATGCCTTGATTGATCACTACACTTAATAATTATGTTAAAGCATTCTGCGGAATTACAAGATATCTAAAAATAAAATTTGAAAACACACACACACACACTTAGACATGCAATAAGTAGGGGACATAAACTTCTTATATTGTTGCAAGGGAGATTACTTGATTTTAAAAAAAATAAAATATATACTAACAAGAATAATAAATTTTATCTGTAAACGTCTATAATTTTGTCTTAGAAATAAGATAATTATATACAAAGTAAATGTTGTTAATTTCTAATACAATACTTTCAAATTTCAATAATAAATGATTCCAAATTTTATACGCTTATATTTTAGAAAACTCTTTTTTCTCACATAGGTATTTCTTGAAGTGTTATTTCTGTACTTTTTATGTAGTTGATTATAAATAAGTCGAGTCATCCCCCTATATGGGGGGAGAACATTTTTTTACTGGCCTCTTAGGCCGCATAAAGTGTACAGTAAATTAATCACACGCATCCCTCTCCTGTCCTTTCTCTTTTTTTTTTAAATACTAGCTGACCCGACCCGTTTATGGGCTTCATATATAGAGATTGTCATGGACTCTGTTATTCCCTCTGTCCATCTATTACTTGGTCGGCCCCTTCTTCTGGTTCCATTAGGTCTATACACCATTGCGTGTTGTGTTATACTGTTAGTTGGTAGCCTAGTTAATGGCCGAGCATTTAACTTGCTGTTTTCTAACGAAAATCTGCTCCATGGAGAATGTGTTACGGACGCAATTCGTAAACCCGCATACACGCGTTCGAAAACAGCTGTGGGTGATTTGACAGCAGACCGCCATACGTTTATTTTTTTTTTTTTAAATAAAATGGTATGGGTGCCGGTCGTTCAGAAAGAAATGGCAAACTACTGAACGTAAACTTGCCCAGGAATGACGAACAGCTAAAAACAATATGTTTTTTTTTTAAATCTTACCACTTATCGCTAACATTGAAATGTGTGAATATTTTTCAATGGGATTGAATGCGAAATTGTGTATACACTTCAAAGCATCGCTATGAAGTTGTACACATATTTTTGTCAAGAAGCTGATCGCAGGAAAATGTTTTATACTATTACAAATTCCGAAAAAAAAGAACAATGCATGCATTGGGTTTGAGTAAACCGGCATTTCGTCGATGGGTGCAAGAATCTGGAATTAAACCACCACGCAATAACCAAACGGTAGGTAGAAAGATTATTGTAGACAGCTTTGACAAAGATGTCATAAGGCGAGGTATTATAAAAATGCTTTAAAAAGCCTCTTGATATAAGAAAGGGTCGACTTCATTGCACCGAGTTCTATCTCATATGGCTCGGTCTCTTTCCGCAGCGCGGAAAGCATCGCACAAAGCACGAACTCCACAGCTCTAACGACGACCCACAGAAGTCTCAGAAAAATTTAACTCGTGAACCGAAGGATGCGGCCCGGAATCGAACCCACGACCTTTGGAGCCCGAGTCAAAAGGCTTGACCACTTCGTCACGGAGACTCCTAAAATTATAAAAATTGTGGATTTTATATCCAGGATTATCGAGCATTAGTTTTTGGTTCATAAAGAACAATAACATAGAGCTATCCAAAACAACTTTGTGGAAAATTATAAGGACATTATCTTCACTATTTGAAAGTACAAGGGCGGTAGAAATAATCTTTGCGAGCAACCGCAGTTAGGAGCCATGAGAAGCAGATACCTTCGTGAAATAAGGGAAATGCGCAAAGAAAATTATGGCATAGTGTGTTTGGATGAAACGTGGATCAATGCGCACCACACAAGTGATAAGGAATGGCAATCAGTGGCTGGACAGATAAAGCGATATGTGCCCAGTAGTATAGGACAACTTTTGGTCATGGCCCATGCTGGTAATACGCTTGTGTTCGTATCAAAGCATACAGACAATAGGGATTATCATAATAAGATGAATGGTAATGTATTTAGAGATTGGCTCGAGAATACTGTGCTTCCATCCCTAGATAGACCGTCGTGTCCAATTATGGACAATGCATGCTATCAATGTTGTTGCCCAAGAAGACAAAATACTTACAGCATCGAGCACAAAAGGAGCAATAAAGATATGACTCCGAATGGAAAACATACCATTTCCAGAAAAGTATTTCTAGCTAGAATTGTTGTCCCTTGTAAAACAGACGCCAAATAGCAAGAAATATCAAATCGACAAGTTGATAGAAGAGCATCGTCGTGGGTGCTTGAGACTTCCGCCGTACCATTCTCATTTTAACCATATAGAACTTGTGTGGGCTAAAATTAAAGGACAGGTGGCAGCTGGAAATACTATATTCAAATTGTCTGACGACAGGATACTAATCCAGTCCGCGCTATTAAATATTGATAAAAGTTACTGGGAAAATGTGAGGACCATGTGTTGAAAGAGGAAGAGGATTATTAGAGAAAGGATGGATCGAATTTTATGCAACCGAGAGCAGTCATCAACCTACTGGAATCGTCCGACACAGATTAAGGTCTGAGCAGATCGCAGACCTTAATCCACGTGCACACCAACTGGGATATTTTGCTACAAATATACAGAAGAATTGCAGGCCCTAAACATTACAGCATCATCATAATGTCAATGGCAAATGTTAGTATTCCACAGTGATGAATTTTCAATTCCGCAAGCCCTCAGCGGTGACAAACAAATGTATTGAAAACACACACACACACACACACAAGACTGGTCATGTTTCCTCCACAGGTTTTAGGTATTTTGTTGCTGGGATTAAGCCTGGGTTGATCATGTTACCCCCCACAGGTGTTAGGTGTTTTGATGCTGTGATTAGGTCTGAGTTGGTCATGTTTTCTCCACAGGTTTTATGTATTTTTTTGCTGGGATTAGGCCTGGGTTGGTCATGTTCCCTCCACAGGTTTTAGATATTTTGTTGCTGGGATTACGCCTGGGTTGATCATGTTACCCCCACAGGTGTTAGGTGTTTTGATGCTGTGATTAGGTCTGAGTTGGTCGTGTCTCTTCCACAGGTTTTAGGTATTGTGTTGCCAGCATACTTCAGCCCTGTGCCTAAAGGGACAAACAATATTTTAAACGTTGAATGGTGAATGTTCTTTTTCTGTAAGTATACTTGTAAATTGTATATGTTTCTAATGGTGGATGTTTGTGAATAATCTTAACTTTGTTAATGTTTTTGCTTTCATTAATTGATGGTTTAATATAACTTGCTTGTTATTTAATAAATGGCATTTCTTGAATGTTATTATAATTTCAGGAAGAATAAAAATATTTGTTTATATTAATTATGTTTTGCTTGACGGAAATAAAGTAGTGGGTGTAATGTAGATTCTCAAGGATATCACAGGATGTTAATGACTGTCTCCATCTGTAGACATATGTTTGAAGTGTTCTTGCTGCCCCACTTTTCTAGAGATGTCTCTCACTTCTTCTTCTTCTTCTTCTTCTTCTTCTTCTTCTTCTTCTTCTTCTTCTTCTTCTTCTTCTTCTTCTTCTTCTTCTTCTTCTTCTTCTTCTTCTTCTTCTTCTTCTTCTTCTTCTTCTTCTTCTTCTTCTTCTTCTTCTTCTTCTTCTTCTTCTTCTTCTTCTTCTTCTTCTTCTTCTCCTCCTCCTCCTCCTCCTCCTCCTCCTCCTCCTCCTCCTCCTCCATTCCTGTTGTCTTTGAGTGTCAGGGTAAGAAGAGACATCTAGTGAGAGCTATGTGGCATGCTTCATACATGATGGTATTTGTAGCTACAGGCATCGCATAAATCCATAGTTTGTGGGAGCAATGCTTGCTTGCTTGCTTGTGTTCGTTGGCTTGAGCTCCAACGCGAAGTCCTGTATGTCGGATAAAGGCATCCTGTTGTCCAACATCAGTGTGATGTCATACAGGACCTGAGTTTTGCGTGAGTTTCCGTTGTCCCATGTCTGGCTTATTGGTGTGCAGACTGGTGGTTCCTCGCCGTACAGGCAGACACTCTCCGACTTCGGAGGAATCGGCGATCCTACTGACTTTAGCCAGGACCCCGAAAGGACCTGTTGCCCAGGACGCTCGACGAGGACGCGTCAATAGGTCTTGGCCAGTATATAACCCGGCCCTGGTGCCTTGGAAACACCTCTGCGTCCCTGTGGGAGCAATGTCACAATGGGAAAAGAAGCGGGAAACCTTGATCCTTGACCTGAACATTTTCTCTTGGTGGTAAGGGTTTGAGGAATACACAATGTCAGATAGGGACTGAGAAGCAGAAGGCAAATTACAAACAAACAAATTAACAAATTTCAAGTTATACAAAGAATTTTGCATTCATATGCAGATTGCATTAATGAAACATAATTTTAGATGTCTACAAGAAAACTTAGCTTCTATAACACTAGGAAATGTGTGGAAGTCAACAGAAATTAAACCCAGCCCCAAACTTAGAACATTCAATTCTAACATTTAAGTCAGAGAATGAATAAAACAAATAAACCATAAACATTCATTAACTGGTGCCTGCACAAAATAGAAGGACTAAAGTGGTCGTGACAGAATCACCAATGTGGAGTTCATGGTGAGAACTAAACAAGTACCAGTGAATCAAAATGTGAAGAAAACGTGCTGGCACTGGATATAACATACACTGAGGAAGCCTGAGAATAGGATAACTAGAGAGGCATTTGACTGGAATCCACAGGGCAGAAGAAATCAAGGAAGGCCTAAAAACTGGAGGAGAAGAGAAACAGAAGTGAATAATATGGGGAGGATGTGGACGGAGCTGCATGGGATGGCTGAGTGGCTATAGTGTGTTGGTTGATGTCCTACAAGGGGCTTCTCATAAGTCTTTAGCCTGACCATGAAGGAGTAGGCAGAGAAAATTGAAATTTGGCACAGTGCTTATTCCTTCTCAATGTAGCTACCACCTGAATTTATGCATTGTTCTAAAAAACCGTTGGATGTGTAGATCTGGTCAATAGGGTGTGTTGTGCCATGCACCATATCGGGAAAACCAATTGAGGAGGGAAATTCATAATTCATACGTAAATTACAAATTTAATGAGCTATACATGTGCCAAATTTCAATTTTCTCCGTCTACTCCTTCATGGTCAGGCTTAAGACTTATGAGAAGCCCCATGTATGCTCAATGAAGGACTAAAGAAGAAGGAGAGTTTTCAGTCTGTAAGTTATGTAACTCTCTGTGTGTCTCTCCCTATCTGTCTCTCTCATATATCATCATCATCCAGTACCTTGCCGGCTGGGGGTGGATAATCATGCTTCTCCACAACTTGTGATCTCTGAGGGTATGGATATATTTGTGTGTTGACTCCCTTCCGTGCCATGACACAAGACTGTCAAGAATCTTCTCACGCTGTTTTCCTCTATCTTTCCTTACATATATATATATATATATATATATATATATATATATATATATATATATATATATATATATATATAAAACAGAGTGTATGTTTGTTTGTTTGTGGGTTTGTGGATTTGGATGCGTTCGATAACGGTACATCCGATTGAGATGAAATTTTCTACACGTCTTCCTTTCATTCCTGTGCAACCGACTATAATAATTTCTTAATGTAAAATCTTCGACTTATTTAATAACATTTACTTTTCCATTTTCATTATATAATGTCTATATAGCAGGGGCACTTCACTCTAGAAAAGTTATTTCAAGGGGCATAACTTTTAATAACATTTCTATATACTTTACAGTCATATTGTTGGACTTACCTGCACTATTGTTAAACTCTTTGTCTATAGTTATTTTTAGGCATATGAGTTATATTAAATAATGATATAATCTTTAAGGTATTTTTAAAGTTTGCATAAAAATAATGCAATACGCATAACATTTTAACCCATCTTTTTCTGCTTACAAAACTTATCAACTGTCATGTCGGTGATTAAAAACAGCTTTCATTTAAAGCCCCACCAGGGACTGGGTGAAGCCGGGCCGGGACAGACAGACAGACAGACAGACAGACAGACAGACAGACAGTCAGACAGACAGACAGACAGACAGACAGTCGGTAACGGGAACGGGAGCTTATATGACTACTTATATGAATTAAATGAGATGCTCCACACCAGGAGCCAGGCGATGCCGGACAGGGTCAGACAGACAGACAGACAGATTGTCGGGAACGGGAGAGCTTATATGACTACTTATATTAATTAAATGAGATGCTCCCCACCAGGGACTGGGTGAAGCCGGGCCGGGTCAGCCAGACAGACAGACAGACAGACAAACAAGCAGACAGACAGACTGATAGATAGATAGATCCCCTCCAGGGCCTGGGCGAAGCCGGGCCGGGTCAGCTAGTATATATATATATTTACACACACACACTTCAACATCATAGAAGAAAGATCGTACAAGGGAGATGGCATGAGATTCTGGGAGAATACAACCTGGACTTAGTGAATGCAGTTTCACAATTCCCCAGTAAACCGGGTCGAGGGTTTGAAATCAGCCTGAGATAATCTTTGTGCAGAATGCTTTGCGTTGATTTTTAAAGTATGGGCGTCATCCATTCAGAAATCAATGGCAAACTACTGAACGTAAAATTGTCTAGTAAATCACAAACAGCTAATAAATTCTGGGCTTGGTTGCAGCAACAACCATTTGATTACAGCTCTTGGAGATCAGCATGGCCGAATAGATAAGAATGTGCATACTTAAACATCCGGTGTGCTGATGCCGAGGTAAGGGGTTCAACCCCCATACTGGACAGTTGGATGAAAATTTTGACTTCTCGTCCTTGACTTGGGGATGTAAATTATAAGCACCTGTGAAGTTGGAGTGGGTTCGCCTGATGGCGAGGGACACTGGTAGTAGGGAAAGCTAATCCACATGCAACATTCATTCCAATGCTACCAGAAGTAGTGTGTGTGTGGACTATGCTTGAGTTGAAAGCAAGCGAGCGCAACAACAATAACAACAACACATGATAGCTCTTCAGTTAAATCAGTGGTTCTCAACCTTTTTTGGCCCTTGCCCCCTTTCACCATATTTCCAGAACGTCATTCCCCCCCCCCCTTTCATATTTCCTATCTAAAAATCCCCCACCCCTATACAGTATACGTAAAAATGTAAGGTAAATTTAATACCACATACTAAAACAAGTCTAGACATCCACATAAAACATGATTTGTGGGTCTACTTACTTTATAAAATGAATTTTAGAAGGATGAGACGTACTTAACTGTAAAGTATGAAGGGAAATACAATATCAAGTAATCGGTTCTTGTATTAACGCGATCTTGAAATGGTCTTCATCCCCCTCCCCCCCCCCCTGGAAACCCTAAAATTCCCCCCTGGTGGGGGTGGGGGGGATTCCCCACCGGTTGAGAACCACTGAGTTAAATGAATGACATATTTGTGAAAGTGTACAGAACTATCGAGAGACACTGCAAGCAACAATATGAGATGTGATGAGATGAGTCAGAACCATGAAACAAGCCAGGTGACACTCATGGCATAGAGGATGTCATCAATGGAATGGATCCAGAACACCCAGGAACAAGATCTGTGGGGAGACTTGAACGTCTACGCAACTTTTCACAGCACAAATAACAACAATGCTGTACTAATAGTTTAGCTGCACACAACAAACAAGGGAACTCATCATATGATTTATTTCAAAATAAAAGTCCATTACACTCAAAACCAAAACAATAAGTATAATCATTACGAAAGCAGCTTTAAATGTATAATATATAAGGTATTCATAAAATATAGAAATGCAAAACAATAAGAGTACAAATGCATAAAGTATAATTAGCACCACCAGGGAAGTTGCTTCCTCACTGGGTCTTTTGAAGGAAGACCAGAAATGATTGCAATGATACTCACTTCCAAAGGCAGTTGTCAAAAAGTCTTAACTAAATATTCTTATTATGTACATGTTATTACTCTATTATAGATATGGATATGGAATATTTGACTAAACTGTTGTTACATAGTTTGATTTTAGTTTTGTTGTTGTTGTTTTTTTTTTTGTTCGCTTCTTTGAACTCAAGCGTAGTCTATACACATGCTATTACTGTTTAGTGCACTGGGCTTATTTTTGCGTGTAGATTAACTTTCCTTATTACCAGTGTCCCACGCCATCAAGTGAACCCACAACAACTTCTGAGGAACTTGTAATTTACATCTCCAAGTCAAGAATGAGACGTCAACATTTTAGTCTGACAGACCGGTAAGGGGTTGAATCCGCTACCTAGGCATCAGCACACTGGAAGTTTAAGACCGAGCGCCCTTGTCCTGTCCTGTGACTAGAAGTGTATGGGCTATGCTTGAGCTCAGAGCGAGCAAACAAAAACAAGAAAGAACTAGAAGTAGAATTAATAATAGACATGTTATTTTAAAGAGAAATAACAATGGTGTTTGTGGCCAGTTCTCAAACAAAATACAGCAGAGTTATAAGGCTTGAAGTTGTTAGCAGGTCAAATATATATCATATTGGCTCATTTATGTATTGATAATTTCAGTTGTTTTATTAATGATGTTTCAAAAACTGGCAATCATATCTAAGTAATAACTGTCATTCATGCACAGATAACGGTGTTTGGAGAGATATTGTAAGTTCTCAGTGTAATATATATATTCTGCTAAATCTGTATGTTCTTGGAATATCACTTAATATGATACCTCATGTTAACTTGTAAATATAGTTTGTACATGTTTGAATAAAACAGCATATTATTACTATTAAAGTGGGTATATTTTAAGTATTCATAATAAGTAATTTTAACATATTAAGGCATTTAATATTAGGCTTTATCACATCTTAAACTAACAAAACTGATATTCAGACAACCTATTCAAACATCTTTGTTCTTATATATTAAACATATGGTGAAAAACAGAGCTCGATCAAGCTCATCCTGATACATGAAAGTAAATCATTGACAATTAGCATATTATTGAGGAATTAATGTGGAAGCTGCAGATATGTGGTTTCATAGAGGAATTATGAGAACCACTTGAGCAGATAAAAAACATAATGAAGATATATTGAAAAAAGTAACTCATAAGAGGACAGTCCACATTCTTTGAGCACATTATGAGAAGAGGGAAGCTTGAGTACGTCATGGCAAAGGGAGAGTTGGAGAGGGAGAGCGTCAAGTTGAGTCCGAGCAAGAGGAAAATGAGAGAAGATGCTAGACAGTTGGGCATAGAGAAACATCAATATTAAACATTATTGACAGTACATGACTGGATTATAAGAAGATCGAAACATACTTGATTAATCTGAGCCAGGGAGGGACCCTAATATAACTTTTCTCCGGGAAGGTAACCCGGCCAACAAACGCCTGAAGAAGTCGGATGTGTCGGCCGAAAGGTTCAAATATCGCAGCTCTGCTGTAAACGGGCACAATGCATTTACATCTAAAACAACATTCCGGACGAACGCAGAAGAAGATATATCTTCTCCGTGAGGATGAACGGGGTAGGGCTAATGATAGAATGGTATACTTGATTAAACATTTACAGTTAAAAAATTAGTTGCATATCTTTTACATTACGTAGCAGTCAACCCCATCATTTATTGGCTGTTTGTGATTTCTTGGCAAGTTTACATTCAGTAGTTTGCCATTGCTTTCTGAACAACCGGCACTCATACCATTTTATAAAAGCCAATGTAAGGCGGTATGCTGCTAAATCACCCGCAGCTGTGTTTCACACGCGGTAAGCGGGATTACATGTTAGGCAATTACTTATTTTACAAATACTCGAGAATATTTTGTTTTTGATGCTAGCCCGCTTTGAACTCGAGCAAACCCATACATATGCTACTACTTCTAGTGCACTGGACTGATTTTAGCGTGTGGATTAGCTTTCCCTATTACTAGTTAGTATTGTATTACCAGTGTCCCTCATGATCAGGCCAACCTTCTCTGACTTCAGAGGTGCTCTCAAGAATATAATCCTGCGAACAAAAAGACTTCAGAGGTGCTCTCAAGAATATAATCCTGCGAACAAAAAGACTTCAGAGGTGTTCTCAAGAATATAATCCTGCGAACAAAAAGACTTCAGAGGTGCTCTCAAGAATATAATCCTGCGAACAAAAAGACTTCAGAGGTGCTCTCAAGAATATAATCCTCCGGTAAATGTGGAGTGTTCTTCAACAGCATATCCCAACATTTGCAAAGTGGATGTTTACAGAAAGTTAGTTCACATAATTTTGAATAAACTGTATAATGAGAAAAAGATTAGCAGTTTTAATGTAGTCAGCAAAATGATATAAGGCCATTTTAAAACCATGAATATTGCAATAAGGGGTAATATATTGTAAAATGCAGGCAAAACCAATACATTGCTTGAAAATCATATACACAGCCTATATATATATAAAACATAACATTGTAATAGTGCATATTTAAAGTATATACATGAAAATTAAATAAATATATCTTCAACTGGTCTATTGCAAGATATAAAAAATGTTAGTAGCTTCAGGAAAATCATTGTAAATATGGTGATTGCATGAATATGTAATATGTATGCTAAAATGTCACAATGAAAAGCACATGATAGGGATTTGTTATATTGAAATGTAATTTATTATAAATTATACTAAATGATGACCTAATTTTGCTGAGCAAATTCTTATTCTCATAAATGGGAGAGGAGGTATTCATGGGAAAGTGGTTGCGCCATCTGCTTCACTCCCTGAAAATTGTGGGTTCATTTTGAGACTGCATTGTTTAGATTGTGGGTGCAATGTTTTTCCTGAACTCTCCTGGGGGTCATTGCTTTAGCTACAGAGTTTGTGCTTTGTGTGATGCCCTTGGCTATTGGCTTTCCATTCTGCAGAGAGAGACTGGGTCAGATGGGGTATAACTCAGTGCAGTGAAGTTTATCCTCGTGCCCTTAACCTCATACATATTCTGGTCATCATCATCAAGTGCCATACCGGCTGGCGTAGGCATTATTGACTCTCCACAGATCTTGGTCCTTGGTGATGTGGATCAACTCTGCTGCTGATATTCCTCTATGCCACCATCTAAATCCATCCACAATAATTTCTCTTGGTCTGCCTCTGCCTCTCTTCCCCTCGATCTTTCCAGCTGTCATGATGTTCTCCAGTGCCTCTATTCTCATCACATGACCAAAGAAAGCTGTTCGTTTCTGGTAGATAACCAATTCCTTCCAAGCCGTCCTATTCTTAGCTATCTCGTGCAGGTCAACTCATACCTTGCCCACATTTGTAATGTCTGCCCCTACTTTTCTTCTGTGTCTGTTTGTGGATCTTCTTCTATTTCTTGTACTTTGTGGATTTCAGACAAAGGCATTTCTAGTTATACTATTCTCGGGTTTTCTCAGTGTATGTCTTGTCCAGCATCAATGTGTTTTCTTTACCTCTTGGTTCACTTGTATTTGTCCAGCTGTTTTGTTTGTTTAGTAGTAGTAAATTATCAAAATATTTCTTAACAAAAAGGTTAAATAAAAACAGCTACTCTCAGAGTGACAGCAAACAGTTTGTCACAAGAAATTATGAGAATGACAGTAATAGTTTGTCACAACTGACAGTAGTAGTTTGCCACAAGAAAGTATACAGTGCATAGACAATGAATAATATGTTTGGTCTTTTTGCAAGCAGAAAGGTTCTCCAAGAACTGTAAATAGTTGATTTATGAGCATTAGAACAATAACAGAAAATGTGAAAATGTATTACTGAGTTTGAGCATGAAACTTAATCAAAGCTGTAGAACATGTATATTTAGTTGGAACAAATATGTTTAGTTACTCTTAATGAATACAATTTAACTGTTTTGACTGCAAGATGTGTTTAAAAAATAATAACAAATATAGACCCCAAACATTCCCATATAGCATTACAGTATAATGAAGGGACTTGCGTGTGCACAGGACAATAGAGCACTTGACTAACACAAGCTTGAGAGACACTCAACTGTAACTGCTTAAATGTGTGACAAATGGAAGCTCAATGACATCGAGTTCAGTATTTAACAGCAACATTTAGTAAAACACCATGCCACATCTATATGTCTGTCCCATTAGAAATGCATGTATATTTCCTCACTGTGGTAAATCTTATACTACTCGGGTGTTTAGCAGGTGAGGTTTCTTGAATCATAGTCTTTTGAGTGTTTTCCTTCTAATAATACCAAAGGATATTTTGTAACAACTACTATTATGTTACCATGGTAACGTAAGTCCTTTTTCAGGACGTTGCAATCAACCCCAACCCTGATTTTCTAGGCAAGTTTACATTAAGTAGTTATCCATTGCTTTCTGGACAAGAAACTGACCAGTGTAAGGGTTGATCCCACCATCAGCACACCGGAAGTTTCAGAGCTGGAGCGCTCTTATCCTTTTGGGCATGTCTACTGCTGTTACCATGGTAGACAATTTAAATTACTGGAGGAATATATGTGTTGTGTATTATTATTTATTTTGTTTTACTTCTGCAGTATGTACCTGACGAGATGCAGTGAAATATTCCAGGCAATAAATTGTGATAACTAGTATTTGTAATATTATTATTCTAACTACTGTCGTGTTTATTATTCAGTAATGTTTTTTTTTTTAGGTCTTGGCACATCTTGTGACTGTGAATATTGGCTACATGCAGCCATTTATTTTATAGGATCAGCTTCAGCCAGATAAACAGTTGAGATGAGCATGTTTTTATTCCGTGGTTAATCTGATTTAGAATCATTTATCAACTTTGTCAGTGAAAATGGATACCATTAGGCATTAGGTGTTATTATTATTTTATACAGCATTAACTTCTGTGAATATTTTCATTTCTGAGAGTTTGGACATGTTTCAGTTGCTAAGTCTAACAAATGTGAAGTAGTATTCTCATATGAACATGTTTCAACTATCATAACTGACAAATGGGAAGTAGTAATCTTATGTTGGAAATTAATAATTAAGGACAAGGAAACAGGCGAATAAACAGGAAAAAGTGTTTAGATTCACTGAAAATGTTTACAAAACAGGTTGCAAGTTGTTTGTTGCTATTCACTTTGAACACAGACATTTCTTTTAAATTTGAGAATTAATGACATAAATATGATTAACAATTATAAGATATTAAAACTAACTGAATAATTTTAACGAGTTTTTACATTTCTATCATGTAAAAATCTACTTCAAATAAGAGTAGTCTTTCTTGGTTTATCGAATTAGCTGTATGATTAGGAAAATTCCACCAAGGACATAAAGGATAGTGCCAGCAATTGCCAAACCCATTGACCATCCAATATCACCATAAAGTCCCATTATGTTTTCCCTGTTTGAACGTGAGCCAATCAAAGCAAATCCTATGCAGGCAAAGAGAACTGAAAAGGAAAACAGATCAAGTAAGTTATTCATACTATGAATATTCACTTCTAATGTCAAAACAATATCTGTGCATGGGTCAGAGAAACATGGAGAATGACAAAACAGTACTACTGGTGTATGAGTCAGAGAAACATGGAGAATGACAAAACAGTACCGGTGTATGGGTCAGAGAAATGTAGAGAATGACAAAACAGTACCGGTGTATGGGTAAGAGAAACGTAGAGAATGACAAAACAGTACCGGTGTATGGATCAGAGAAACGTAGAGAATGACAAAACAGTACCGTTGTATGGGTCAGAGAAACATGGAGAATAACAAAACAGTACTACCAGTGTATGGGTCAGAGAAACATGGAGAATGACAAAACAGTACTACTTGTGTATGGGTCAGAGAAACATGGAGAATGACAAAACAGTACTACTGGTGTATGGGTCAGGGAAACAGAGAATGACAAAACAGTACCGGTGTATTTGTCAGCGAAACATGGAGAATGACAAAACAGTACCGGTGTATGGGTCAGGGAAACATGGAGAATGACAAAACAGTACTGGTCTATGGGTCAGGGAAACATGGAGAATGACAAAACAGTACCGGTGCATGGGTCAGGAAAACATGGAGAATGACAAAACAGTACCAGTGTATGGCTCAGAGAAACATGAAGAATGACAAAACAATACCAGTGTATGGGTCAGAGAAACATGGAGAATGACAAATCAGTACCGGTGTATGGGTCAAGGAAACGTAAAGAATGACAAAACAGTATCAGTAAGGGTGGGACAAACATGGAGAATGACAAAACAGTACTACCGGTGTATGGGTCAAAGAAACATGGAGAGTGAGAAAACAGTACTACTGGTGTATGGGTCAAAGAAACATGGAGAATGACAAAACAGTACTACTGGTGTATGGGTCAGAGAAACATGGAGAATGACATAACAGTACTACTGGTGTATGGGTCAAAGAAACATGGAGAATGACAAAACAGTACTACTGGTGTATGGGTCAGAGAAACATGGAGAATGACAAAACAGTACCTGTGTATAAGTAAGAGAAACATGGAGAATGACAAAACAGTACCGGTGTATGGGTCAGAGAAACATGGAGAATGACAAAACAGTACCGGTGTATGGGTCAGAGAAACGTAGAGAATGACAAAACAGTACCGGTGTATGGGTCAGAGAAACGTAGAGAATGAAAAAACAGTACCGGTGTATAAGTCAGAGGAACATGGAGAATGACAAAACAGTACCGGTGTATGGGTCTGAGAAACGTAGAGAATGACAAAACAGTACCGGTGTATGGGTCAGAGAAACATGGAGAATGACAAAACAGTACTGGTTTATGGGTCAGAGAAACATGGAGAATGACAAAACAGTACTGGTTTATGGGTCAGCGAAACATGGAGAATGACAAAACAGTACCGGTGTATGGGTCAGGGAAACATGGAGAATGACAAAACAGTACTGGTGTATGGGTCAGGGAAACATGGAGTATGACAAAACAGTACCGGTCTATGGGTCAGGGAAACATGGAGAATGACAAAACAGTACTGGTGCATGGGTCAGGAAAACATGGAGAATGACAAAACAGTACCGGTGTATGGGTCAAGGAAACGTAAAGAATGAGAAAACAGTATCAGTAAGGGTGGGACAAACATGGAGAATGACAAAACAGTACTACTGGTGTATGGGTCAAAGAAACATGGAGAGTGACAAAACAGTACTACTGGTGTATGGGTCAAAGAAACATGGAGAATGACAAAACAGTACTACTGGTGTATGGGTCAGAGAAACATGGAGAATGACAAAACAGTACTACTGGTGTATGGGTCAAAGAAACATGGAGAATGACAAAACAGTACTACTGGTGTATGGGTCAGAGAAACATGGAGAATGACAAAACAGTACCTGTGTATTAGTAATAGAAACATGGAGAATGACAAAACAGTACCGGTGTATGGGTCAGAGAAACGTAGAGAATAACAAAACAGTACCGGTGTATGTGTCAAAGAAACGTAGAGAATGACAAAACAGTACCGGTGTATGGGTCAGAGAAACGTAGAGAATGACAAAAAAGTACCGGTGTATGGGTCAGAGAAACATGGAGAATGACAAAACAGTACTACTGGTGTATGGGTCTGAGAAACATGGAGAATGACATAACAGTACTACTGGTGTATGGGTCAAAGAAACATGGAGAATGACAAAACAGTACTACTGGTGTATGGGTCAGAGAAACATGGAGAATGACAAAACAGTACTACTGGTGTATGGGTCAAAGAAACATGGAGAATGACAAAACAGTACTACTGGTGTATGGGTCAAAGAAACATGGAGAATGACAAAACAGTACCTGTGTATTAGTAATAGAAACATGGAGAATGACAAAACAGTACCGGTGTATGGGTCAGAGAAACGTAGAGAATGACAAAACAGTACCGATGTATGGGTCAGAGAAACATGGAGAATGACAAAACAGTACTACTGGTGTATGGGTCAGAGAAACATGGAGAATGACATAACAGTACTACTGGTGTATGGGTCAAAGAAACATGGAGAATGACAAAACAGTACTACTGGTGTATGGGTCAGAGAAACATGGAGAATGACATAACAGTACTACTGGTGTATGGGTCAAAGAAACATGGAGAATGACAAAACAGTACTACTGGTGTATGGGTCAGAGAAACATGGAGAATGACATAACAGTACTACTGGTGAATGGGTCAAAGAAACATGGAGAATGACAAAACAGTACTACTGGTGTATGGGTCAGAGAAACATGGAGAATGACAAAACAGTACCTGTGTATGAGTAAGAGAAACATGGAGAATGACAAAACAGTACCGGTGTATGGGTCAGAGGAACATGGAGAATGACAAAACAGTACCGGTGTATGGGTCTGAGAAACGTAGAGAATGACAAAACAGTACCAGTGTATGGGTCAGAGAAACATGGAGAATGACAAAACAGTACTGGTTTATGGGTCAGAGAAACATGGAGAATGACAAAACAGTACTGGTTTATGGGTCAGCGAAACATGGAGAATGACAAAACAGTACCGGTGTATGGGTCAGGGAAACATGGAGAATGACAAAACAGTACCGGTGTATGGGTCAGGGAAACATGGAGTATGACAAAACAGTACCGGTCTATGGGTCAGGGAAACATGGAGAATGACAAAACAGTACCGGTGCATGGGTCAGGAAAACATGGAGAATGACAAAACAGTACCGGTGTATGGGTCAAGGAAACGTAAAGAATGAGAAAACAGTATCAGTAAGGGTGGGACAAACATGGAGAATGACAAAACAGTACTACTGGTGTATGGGTCAAAGAAACATGGAGAGTGACAAAACAGTACTACTGGTGTATGGGTCAAAGAAACATGGAGAATGACAAAACAGTACTACTGGTGTATGGGTCAGAGAAACATGGAGAATGACAAAACAGTACTACTGGTGTATGGGTCAAAGAAACATGGAGAATGACAAAACAGTACTACTGGTGTATGGGTCAGAGAAACATGGAGAATGACAAAACAGTACCTGTGTATTAGTAATAGAAACATGGAGAATGACAAAACAGTACCGGTGTATGGGTCAGAGAAACGTAGAGAATAACAAAACAGTACCGGTGTATGGGTCAAAGAAACGTAGAGAATGACAAAACAGTACCGGTGTATGGGTCAGAGAAACGTAGAGAATGACAAAAAAGTACCGGTGTATGGGTCAGAGAAACATGGAGAATGACAAAACAGTACTACTGGTGTATGGGTCAGAGAAACATGGAGAATGACATAACAGTACTACTGGTGTATGGGTCAAAGAAACATGGAGAATGACAAAACAGTACTACTGGTGTATGGGTCAGAGAAACATGGAGAATGACAAAACAGTACTACTGGTGTATGGGTCAAAGAAACATGGAGAATGACAAAACAGTACTACTGGTGTATGGGTCAGAGAAACATGGAGAATGACAAAACAGTACCTGTGTATTAGTAATAGAAACATGGAGAATGACAAAACAGTACCGGTGTATGGGTCAGAGAAACGTAGAGAATAACAAAACAGTACCGGTGTATGGGTCAAAGAAACGTAGAGAATGACAAAACAGTACCGGTGTATGGGTCAGAGAAACGTAGAGAATGACAAAACAGTACCGATGTATGGGTCAGAGAAACATGGAGAATGACAAAACAGTACTACTGGTGTATGGGTCAGAGAAACATGGAGAATGACATAACAGTACTACTGGTGTATGGGTCAAAGAAACATGGAGAATGACAAAACAGTACTACTGGTGTATGGGTCAGAGAAACATGGAGAATGACATAACAGTACTACTGGTGTATGGGTCAAAGAAACATGGAGAATGACAAAACAGTACTACTGGTGTATGGGTCAGAGAAACATGGAGAATGACAAAACAGTACCTGTGTATGAGTAAGAGAAACATGGAGAATGACAAAACAGTACCGGTGTATGGGTCAGAGAAACGTAGAGAATGATAAAACAGTACCGGTGTATGGGTCAGAGAAACGTAGAGAATGACAAAACAGTACCGGTGTATGAGTCAGAGGAACATGGAGAATGACAAAACAGTACCGGTGTATGGGTCTGAGAAACGTAGAGAATGACAAAACAGTACCAGTGTATGGGTCAGAGAAACATGGAGAATGACAAAACAGTACTGGTTTATGGGTCAGAGAAACATGGAGAATGACAAAACAGTACTGGTTTATGGGTCAGCGAAACATGGAGAATGACAAAACAGTACCGGTGTATGGGTCAGGGAAACATGGAGAATGACAAAACAGTACCGGTGTATGGGTCAGGGAAACATGGAGTATGACAAAACAGTACCGGTCTATGGGTCAGGGAAACATGGAGAATGACAAAACAGTACCGGTGCATGGGTCAGGAAAACATGGAGAATGACAAAACAGTACCGGTGTATGGGTCAAGGAAACGTAAAGAATGAGAAAACAGTATCAGTAAGGGTGGGACAAACATGGAGAATGACAAAACAGTACTACCGGTGTATGGGTCAGAGAAACATGGAGAATGACATAACAGTACTACTGGTGTATGGGTCAAAGAAACATGGAGAATGACAAAACAGTACTACTGGTGTATGGGTCAGAGAAACATGGAGAATGACAAAACAGTACTACTGGTGTATGGGTCAAAGAAACATGGAGAATGACAAAACAGTACTACTGGTGTATGGGTCAAAGAAACATGGAGAATGACAAAACAGTACCTGTGTATTAGTAATAGAAACATGGAGAATGACAAAACAGTACCGGTGTATGGGTCAGAGAAACGTAGAGAATAACAAAACAGTACCGGTGTATGGGTCAAAGAAACGTAGAGAATGACAAAACAGTACCGGTGTATGGGTCAGAGAAACGTAGAGAATGACAAAACAGTACCGATGTATGGGTCAGAGAAACATGGAGAATGACAAAACAGTACTACTGGTGTATGGGTCAGAGAAACATGGAGAATGACATAACAGTACTACTGGTGTATGGGTCAAAGAAACATGGAGAATGACAAAACAGTACTACTGGTGTATGGGTCAGAGAAACATGGAGAATGACATAACAGTACTACTGGTGTATGGGTCAAAGAAACATGGAGAATGACAAAACAGTACTACTGGTGTATGGGTCAGAGAAACATGGAGAATGACAAAACAGTACCTGTGTATGAGTAAGAGAAACATGGAGAATGACAAAACAGTACCGGTGTATGGGTCAGAGAAACGTAGAGAATGACAAAACAGTACCGGTGTATGAGTCAGAGGAACATGGAGAATGACAAAACAGTACCGGTGTATGGGTCTGAGAAACGTAGAGAATGACAAAACAGTACCAGTGTATGGGTCAGAGAAACATGGAGAATGACAAAACAGTACTGGTTTATGGGTCAGAGAAACATGGAGAATGACAAAACAGTACTGGTTTATGGGTCAGCGAAACATGGAGAATGACAAAACAGTACCGGTGTATGGGTCAGGGAAACATGGAGAATGACAAAACAGTACCGGTGTATGGGTCAGGGAAACATGGAGTATGACAAAACAGTACCGGTCTATGGGTCAGGGAAACATGGAGAATGACAAAACAGTACCGGTGCATGGGTCAGGAAAACATGGAGAATGACAAAACAGTACCGGTGTATGGGTCAAGGAAACGTAAAGAATGAGAAAACAGTATCAGTAAGGGTGGGACAAACATGGAGAATGACAAAACAGTACTACTGGTGTATGGGTCAAAGAAACATGGAGAATGACAAAACAGTACTACTGGTGTATGGGTCAAAGAAACATGGAGAATGACAAAACAGTACTACTGGTGTATGGGTCAGAGAAACATGGAGAATGACAAAACAGTACCTGTGTATGGGTCAGGGAAACATGGAGTATGACAAAACAGTACCGGTGTATGGGTCAGGGAAACATGGAGAATGACAAAACAGTACCGGTGCATGGGTCAGGAAAACATGGAGAATGACAAAACAGTACCGGTGTATGGGTCAAGGAAACGTAAAGAATGAGAAAACAGTATCAGTAAGGGTGGGACAAACATGGAGAATGACAAAAAAGTACCGGTGTATGGGTCAGAGAAACATGGAGAATGACAAAACAGTACTACTGGTGTATGGGTCAGAGAAACATGGAGAATGACATAACAGTACTACTGGTGTATGGGTCAAAGAAACATGGAGAATGACAAAACAGTACTACTGGTGTATGGGTCAGAGAAACATGGAGAATGACAAAACAGTACTACTGGTGTATGGGTCAAAGAAACATGGATAATGACAAAACAGTACTACTGGTGTATGGGTCAAAGAAACATGGAGAATGACAAAACAGTACCTGTGTATTAGTAATAGAAACATGGAGAATGACAAAACAGTACCGGTGTATGGGTCAGAGAAACGTAGAGAATAACAAAACAGTACCGGTGTATGGGTCAAAGAAACGTAGAGAATGACAAAACAGTACCGGTGTATGGGTCAGAGAAAGGTAGAGAATGACAAAACAGTACCGATGTATGGGTCAGAGAAACATGGAGAATGACAAAACAGTACTACTGGTGTATGGGTCAGAGAAACATGGAGAATGACATAACAGTACTACTGGTGTATGGGTCAAAGAAACATGGAGAATGACAAAACAGTACTACTGGTGTATGGGTCAGAGAAACATGGAGAATGACATAACAGTACTACTGGTGTATGGGTCAAAGAAACATGGAGAATGACAAAACAGTACTACTGGTGTATGGGTCAGAGAAACATGGAGAATGACAAAACAGTACCTGTGTATGAGTAAGAGAAACATGGAGAATGACAAAACAGTACCGGTGTATGGGTCAGAGAAACGTAGAGAATGATAAAACAGTACCGGTGTATGGGTCAGAGAAACGTAGAGAATGACAAAACAGTACCGGTGTATGAGTCAGAGGAACATGGAGAATGACAAAACAGTACCGGTGTATGGGTCTGAGAAACGTAGAGAATGACAAAACAGTACCAGTGTATGGGTCAGAGAAACATGGAGAATGACAAAACAGTACTGGTTTATGGGTCAGAGAAACATGGAGAATGACAAAACAGTACTGGTTTATGGGTCAGCGAAACATGGAGAATGACAAAACAGTACCGGTGTATGGGTCAGGGAAACATGGAGAATGACAAAACAGTACCGGTGTATGGGTCAGGGAAACATGGAGAATGACAAAACAGTACCGGTGTATGGGTCAGAGAAACGTAGAGAATGACAAAACAGTACCAGTGTATGGGTCAGAGAAACATGGAGAATGACAAAACAGTACTGGTTTATGGGTCAGAGAAACATGGAGAATGACAAAACAGTACTGGTTTATGGGTCAGCGAAACATGGAGAATGACAAAACAGTACTGGTTTATGGGTCAGCGAAACATGGAGAATGACAAAACAGTACCGGTGTATGGGTCAGGGAAACATGGAGAATGACAAAACAGTACTGGTGTATGGGTCAGGGAAACATGGAGTATGACAAAACAGTACCGGTCTATGGGTCAGGGAAACATGGAGAATGACAAAACAGTACCGGTGCATGGGTCAGGAAAACATGGAGAATGACAAAACAGTACCGGTGTATGGGTCAAGGAAACGTAAAGAATGAGAAAACAGTATCAGTAAGGGTGGGACAAACATGGAGAATGACAAAACAGTACCGGTGTATGGGTCAGAGAAACGTAGAGAATGACAAAAAAGTACCGGTGTATGGGTCAGAGAAACATGGAGAATGACAAAACAGTACTACTGGTGTATGGGTCAGAGAAACATGGAGAATGACATAACAGTACTACTGGTGTATGGGTCAAAGAAACATGGAGAATGACAAAACAGTACTACTGGTGTATGGGTCAGAGAAACATGGAGAATGACAAAACAGTACTACTGGTGTATGGGTCAAAGAAACATGGAGAATGACAAAACAGTACTACTGGTGTATGGGTCAAAGAAACATGGAGAATGACAAAACAGTACCTGTGTATTAGTAATAGAAACATGGAGAATGACAAAACAGTACCGGTGTATGGGTCAGAGAAACGTAGAGAATAACAAAACAGTACCGGTGTATGGGTCAAAGAAACGTAGAGAATGACAAAACAGTACCGGTGTATGGGTCAGAGAAACGTAGAGAATGACAAAACAGTACCGATGTATGGGTCAGAGAAACATGGAGAATGACAAAACAGTACTACTGGTGTATGGGTCAGAGAAACATGGAGAATGACATAACAGTACTACTGGTGTATGGGTCAAAGAAACATGGAGAATGACAAAACAGTACTACTGGTGTATGGGTCAGAGAAACATGGAGAATGACATAACAGTACTACTGGTGTATGGGTCAAAGAAACATGGAGAATGACAAAACAGTACTACTGGTGTATGGGTCAGAGAAACATGGAGAATGACAAAACAGTACCTGTGTATGAGTAAGAGAAACATGGAGAATGACAAAACAGTACCGGTGTATGGGTCAGAGAAACGTAGAGAATGACAAAACAGTACCGGTGTATGGGTCAGAGAAACGTAGAGAATGACAAAACAGTACCGGTGTATGAGTCAGAGGAACATGGAGAATGACAAAACAGTACCGGTGTATGGGTCTGAGAAACGTAGAGAATGACAAAACAGTACCAGTGTATGGGTCAGAGAAACATGGAGAATGACAAAACAGTACTGGTTTATGGGTCAGAGAAACATGGAGAATGACAAAACAGTACTGATTTATGGGTCAGCGAAACATGGAGAATGACAAAACAGTACCGGTGTATGGGTCAGGGAAACATGGAGAATGACAAAACAGTACCGGTGTATGGGTCAGGGAAACATGGAGTATGACAAAACAGTACCGGTCTATGGGTCAGGGAAACATGGAGAATGACAAAACAGTACCGGTGCATGGGTCAGGAAAACATGGAGAATGACAAAACAGTACCGGTGTATGGGTCAAGGAAACGTAAAGAATGAGAAAACAGTATCAGTAAGGGTGGGACAAACATGGAGAATGACAAAACAGTACTACTGGTGTATGGGTCAAAGAAACATGGAGAGTGACAAAACAGTACTACTGGTGTATGGGTCAAAGAAACATGGAGAATGACAAAACAGTACTACTGGTGTATGGGTCAGAGAAACATGGAGAATGACATAACAGTACTACTGGTGTATGGGTCAAAGAAACATGGAGAATGACAAAACAGTACTACTGGTGTATGGGTCAGAGAAACATGGAGAATGACAAAACAGTACCTGTGTATTAGTAATAGAAACATGGAGAATGACAAAACAGTACCGGTGTATGGGTCAGAGAAACGTAGAGAATAACAAAACAGTACCGGTGTATGGGTCAAAGAAACGTAGAGAATGACAAAACAGTACCGGTGTATGGGTCAGAGAAACGTAGAGAATGACAAAAAAGTACCGGTGTATGGGTCAGAGAAACATGGAGAATGACAAAACAGTACTACTGGTGTATGGGTCAGAGAAACATGGAGAATGACATAACAGTACTACTGGTGTATGGGTCAAAGAAACATGGAGAATGACAAAACAGTACTACTGGTGTATGGGTCAGAGAAACATGGAGAATGACAAAACAGTACTACTGGTGTATGGGTCAAAGAAACATGGAGAATGACAAAACAGTACTACTGGTGTATGGGTCAGAGAAACATGGTGAATGACAAAACAGTACCTGTGTATTAGTAATAGAAACATGGAGAATGACAAAACAGTACCGGTGTATGGGTCAGAGAAACGTAGAGAATAACAAAACAGTACCGGTGTATGGGTCAAAGAAACGTAGAGAATGACAAAACAGTACCGGTGTATGGGTCAGAGAAACGTAGAGAATGACAAAACAGTACCGATGTATGGGTCAGAGAAACATGGAGAATGACAAAACAGTACTACTGGTGTATGGGTCAGAGAAACATGGAGAATGACATAACAGTACTACTGGTGTATGGGTCAAAGAAACATGGAGAATGACAAAACAGTTCTACTGGTGTATGGGTCAGAGAAACATGGAGAATGACATAACAGTACTACTGGTGTATGGGTCAAAGAAACATGGAGAATGACAAAACAGTACTACTGGTGTATGGGTCAGAGAAACATGGAGAATGACAAAACAGTACCTGTGTATGAGTAAGAGAAACATGGAGAATGACAAAACAGTACCGGTGTATGGGTCAGAGAAACGTAGAGAATGATAAAACAGTACCGGTGTATGGGTCAGAGAAACGTAGAGAATGACAAAACAGTACCGGTGTATGAGTCAGAGGAACATGGAGAATGACAAAACAGTACCGGTGTATGGGTCTGAGAAACGTAGAGAATGACAAAACAGTACCAGTGTATGGGTCAGAGAAACATGGAGAATGACAAAACAGTACTGGTTTATGGGTCAGAGAAACATGGAGAATGACAAAACAGTAGTGGTTTATGGGTCAGCGAAACATGGAGAATGACAAAACAGTACCGGTGTATGGGTCAGGGAAACATGGAGAATGACAAAACAGTACCGGTGTATGGGTCAGGGAAACATGGAGTATGACAAAACAGTACCGGTCTATGGGTCAGGGAAACATGGAGAATGACAAAACAGTACCGGTGCATGGGTCAGGAAAACATGGAGAATGACAAAACAGTACCGGTGCATGGGTCAGGAAAACATGGAGAATGACAAAACAGTATCAGTAAGGGTGGGACAAACATGGAGAATGACAAAACAGTACTACCGGTGTATGGGTCAAAGAAACATGGAGAGTGACAAAACAGTACTACTGGTGTATGGGTCAAAGAAACATGGAGAATGACAAAACAGTACTACTGGTGTATGGGTCAGAGAAACATGGAGAATGACAAAACAGTACTACTGGTGTATGGGTCAAAGAAACATGGAGAATGACAAAACAGTACTACTGGTGTATGGGTCAGAGAAACATGGAGAATGACAAAACAGTACCTGTGTATTAGTAATAGAAACATGGAGAATGACAAAACAGTACCGGTGTATGGGTCAGAGAAACGTAGAGAATGACAAAACAGTACCGGTGTATGGGTCAGAGAAACGTAGAGAATGACAAAACAGTACCGGTGTATGGGTCAGAGAAACGTAGAGAATGACAAAACAGTACCGGTGTATGGGTCAGAGAAACATGGAGAATGACAAAACAGTACCGGTGTATGGGTCAGAGAAACATGGAGAATGACAAAACAGTACCAGATTATGGGTCAGAGAAACATGGAGAATGACAAAACAGTACTGGTTTATGGGTCAGCGAAACATGGAGAATGACAAAACAGTACTGGTTTATGGGTCAGCGAAACATGGAGAATGACAAAACAGTACCGGTGTATGGGTCAGGGAAACATGGAGAATGACAAAACAGTACTGGTGTATGGGTCAGGGAAACATGGAGTATGACAAAACAGTACCGGTCTATGGGTCAGGGAAACATGGAGAATGACAAAACAGTACCGGTGCATGGGTCAGGAAAACATGGAGAATGACAAAACAGTACCGGTGTATGGGTCAAGGAAACGTAAAGAATGAGAAAACAGTATCAGTAAGGGTGGGACAAACATGGAGAATGACAAAACAGTACTACTGGTGTATGGGTCAAAGAAACATGGAGAGTGACAAAACAGTACTACTGGTGTATGGGTCAAAGAAACATGGAGAATGACAAAACAGTACTACTGGTGTATGGGTCAGAGAAACATGGAGAATGACAAAACAGTACTACTGGTGTATGGGTCAAAGAAACATGGAGAATGACAAAACAGTACTACTGGTGTATGGGTCAAAGAAACATGGAGAATGACAAAACAGTACCTGTGTATTAGTAATAGAAACATGGAGAATGACAAAACAGTACCGGTGTATGGGTCAGAGAAACGTAGAGAATAACAAAACAGTACCGGTGTATGGGTCAAAGAAACGTAGAGAATGACAAAACAGTACCGGTGTATGGGTCAGAGAAACGTAGAGAATGACAAAACAGTACCGATGTATGGGTCAGAGAAACATGGAGAATGACAAAACAGTACTACTGGTGTATGGGTCAGAGAAACATGGAGAATGACATAACAGTACTACTGGTGTATGGGTCAAAGAAACATGGAGAATGACAAAACAGTACTACTGGTGTATGGGTCAGAGAAACATGGAGAATGACATAACAGTACTACTGGTGTATGGGTCAAAGAAACATGGAGAATGACAAAACAGTACTACTGGTGTATGGGTCAGAGAAACATGGAGAATGACAAAACAGTACCTGTGTATGAGTAAGAGAAACATGGAGAATGACAAAACAGTACCGGTGTATGGGTCAGAGAAACGTAGAGAATGACAAAACAGTACCGGTGTATGGGTCAGAGAAACATAGAGAATGACAAAACAGTACCGGTGTATGAGTCAGAGGAACATGGAGAATGACAAAACAGTACCGGTGTATGGGTCTGAGAAACGTAGAGAATGACAAAACAGTACCAGTGTATGGGTCAGAGAAACATGGAGAATGACAAAACAGTACTGGTTTATGGGTCAGAGAAACATGGAGAATGACAAAACAGTACTGATTTATGGGTCAGCGAAACATGGAGAATGACAAAACAGTACCGGTGTATGGGTCAGGGAAACATGGAGAATGACAAAACAGTACCGGTGTATGGGTCAGGGAAACATGGAGTATGACAAAACAGTACCGGTCTATGGGTCAGGGAAACATGGAGAATGACAAAACAGTACCGGTGCATGGGTCAGGAAAACATGGAGAATGACAAAACAGTACCGGTGTATGGGTCAAGGAAACGTAAAGAATGAGAAAACAGTATCAGTAAGGGTGGGACAAACATGGAGAATGACAAAACAGTACTACTGGTGTATGGGTCAAAGAAACATGGAGAGTGACAAAACAGTACTACTGGTGTATGGGTCAAAGAAACATGGAGAATGACAAAACAGTACTACTGGTGTATGGGTCAGAGAAACATGGAGAATGACAAAACAGTACTACTGGTGTATGGGTCAAAGAAACATGGAGAATGACAAAACAGTACTACTGGTGTATGGGTCAGAGAAACATGGAGAATGACAAAACAGTACCTGTGTATTAGTAATAGAAACATGGAGAATGACAAAACAGTACCGGTGTATGGGTCAGAGAAACGTAGAGAATAACAAAACAGTACCGGTGTATGGGTCAAAGAAACGTAGAGAATGACAAAACAGTACCGGTGTATGGGTCAGAGAAACGTAGAGAATGACAAAAAAGTACCGGTGTATGGGTCAGAGAAACATGGAGAATGACAAAACAGTACTACTGGTGTATGGGTCAGAGAAACATGGAGAATGACATAACAGTACTACTGGTGTATGGGTCAAAGAAACATGGAGAATGACAAAACAGTACTACTGGTGTATGGGTCAGAGAAACATGGAGAATGACAAAACAGTACTACTGGTGTATGGGTCAAAGAAACATGGAGAATGACAAAACAGTACTACTGGTGTATGGGTCAGAGAAACATGGTGAATGACAAAACAGTACCTGTGTATTAGTAATAGAAACATGGAGAATGACAAAACAGTACCGGTGTATGGGTCAGAGAAACGTAGAGAATAACAAAACAGTACCGGTGTATGGGTCAAAGAAACGTAGAGAATGACAAAACAGTACCGGTGTATGGGTCAGAGAAACGTAGAGAATGACAAAACAGTACCGATGTATGGGTCAGAGAAACATGGAGAATGACAAAACAGTACTACTGGTGTATGGGTCAGAGAAACATGGAGAATGACATAACAGTACTACTGGTGTATGGGTCAAAGAAACATGGAGAATGACAAAACAGTTCTACTGGTGTATGGGTCAGAGAAACATGGAGAATGACATAACAGTACTACTGGTGTATGGGTCAAAGAAACATGGAGAATGACAAAACAGTACTACTGGTGTATGGGTCAGAGAAACATGGAGAATGACAAAACAGTACCTGTGTATGAGTAAGAGAAACATGGAGAATGACAAAACAGTACCGGTGTATGGGTCAGAGAAACGTAGAGAATGATAAAACAGTACCGGTGTATGGGTCAGAGAAACGTAGATAATGACAAAACAGTACCGGTGTATGAGTCAGAGGAACATGGAGAATGACAAAACAGTACCGGTGTATGGGTCTGAGAAACGTAGAGAATGACAAAACAGTACCAGTGTATGGGTCAGAGAAACATGGAGAATGACAAAACAGTACTGGTTTATGGGTCAGAGAAACATGGAGAATGACAAAACAGTACTGGTTTATGGGTCAGCGAAACATGGAGAATGACAAAACAGTACCGGTGTATGGGTCAGGGAAACATGGAGAATGACAAAACAGTACCGGTGTATGGGTCAGGGAAACATGGAGTATGACAAAACAGTACCGGTCTATGGGTCAGGGAAACATGGAGAATGACAAAACAGTACCGGTGCATGGGTCAGGAAAACATGGAGAATGACAAAACAGTACCGGTGCATGGGTCAGGAAAACATGGAGAATGACAAAACAGTATCAGTAAGGGTGGGACAAACATGGAGAATGACAAAACAGTACTACCGGTGTATGGGTCAAAGAAACATGGAGAGTGACAAAACAGTACTACTGGTGTATGGGTCAAAGAAACATGGAGAATGACAAAACAGTACTACTGGTGTATGGGTCAGAGAAACATGGAGAATGACAAAACAGTACTACTGGTGTATGGGTCAAAGAAACATGGAGAATGACAAAACAGTACTACTGGTGTATGGGTCAGAGAAACATGGAGAATGACAAAACAGTACCTGTGTATTAGTAACAGAAACATGGAGAATGACAAAACAGTACCGGTGTATGGGTCAGAGAAACGTAGAGAATGACAAAACAGTACCGGTGTATGGGTCAGAGAAACGTAGAGAATGACAAAACAGTACCGGTGTATGGGTCAGAGAAACGTAGAGAATGACAAAACAGTACCGGTGTATGGGTCAGAGAAACATGGAGAATGACAAAACAGTACCGGTGTATGGGTCAGAGAAACATGGAGAATGACAAAACAGTACCAGATTATGGGTCAGAGAAACATGGAGAATGACAAAACAGTACTGGTTTATGGGTCAGCGAAACATGGAGAATGACAAAACAGTACTGGTTTATGGGTCAGCGAAACATGGAGAATGACAAAACAGTACCGGTGTATGGGCCAGGGAAACATGGAGAATGACAAAACAGTACTGGTGTATGGGTCAGGGAAACATGGAGTATGACAAAACAGTACCGGTCTATGGGTCAGGGAAACATGGAGAATGACAAAACAGTACCGGTGCATGGGTCAGGAAAACATGGAGAATGACAAAACAGTACCGGTGTATGGGTCAAGGAAACGTAAAGAATGAGAAAACAGTATCAGTAAGGGTGGGACAAACATGGAGAATGACAAAACAGTACTACTGGTGTATGGGTCAAAGAAACATGGAGAGTGACAAAACAGTACTACTGGTGTATGGGTCAAAGAAACATGGAGAATGACAAAACAGTACTACTGGTGTATGGGTCAGAGAAACATGGAGAATGACAAAACAGTACTACTGGTGTATGGGTCAAAGAAACATGGAGAATGACAAAACAGTACTACTGGTGTATGGGTCAGAGAAACATGGAGAATGACAAAACAGTACCTGTGTATTAGTAATAGAAACATGGAGAATGACAAAACAGTACCGGTGTATGGGTCAGAGAAACGTAGAGAATAACAAAACAGTACCGGTGTATGGGTCAAAGAAACGTAGAGAATGACAAAACAGTACCGGTGTATGGGTCAGAGAAACGTAGAGAATGACAAAAAAGTACCGGTGTATGGGTCAGAGAAACATGGAGAATGACAAAACAGTACTACTGGTGTATGGGTCAGAGAAACATGGAGAATGACATAACAGTACTACTGGTGTATGGGTCAAAGAAACATGGAGAATGACAAAACAGTACTACTGGTGTATGGGTCAGAGAAACATGGAGAATGACAAAACAGTACTACTGGTGTATGGGTCAAAGAAACATGGAGAATGACAAAACAGTACTACTGGTGTATGGGTCAAAGAAACATGGAGAATGACAAAACAGTACCTGTGTATTAGTAATTGAAACATGGAGAATGACAAAACAGTACCGGTGTATGGGTCAGAGAAACGTAGAGAATAACAAAACAGTACCGGTGTATGGGTCAAAGAAACGTAGAGAATGACAAAACAGTACCGGTGTATGGGTCAGAGAAACGTAGAGAATGACAAAACAGTACCGATGTATGGGTCAGAGAAACATGGAGAATGACAAAACAGTACTACTGGTGTATGGGTCAGAGAAACATGGAGAATGACATAACAGTACTACTGGTGTATGGGTCAAAGAAACATGGAGAATGACAAAACAGTACTACTGGTGTATGGGTCAGAGAAACATGGAGAATGACATAACAGTACTACTGGTGTATGGGTCAAAGAAACATGGAGAATGACAAAACAGTACTACTGGTGTATGGGTCAGAGAAACATGGAGAATGACAAAACAGTACCTGTGTATGAGTAAGAGAAACATGGAGAATGACAAAACAGTACCGGTGTATGGGTCAGAGAAACGTAGAGAATGACAAAACAGTACCGGTGTATGGGTCAGTGAAACGTAGAGAATGACAAAACAGTACCGGTGTATGAGTCAGAGGAACATGGAGAATGACAAAACAGTACCGGTGTATGGGTCTGAGAAACGTAGAGAATGACAAAACAGTACCAGTGTATGGGTCAGAGAAACATGGAGAATGACAAAACAGTACTGGTTTATGGGTCAGAGAAACATGGAGAATGACAAAACAGTACTGGTTTATGGGTCAGCGAAACATGGAGAATGACAAAACAGTACCGGTGTATGGGTCAGGGAAACATGGAGAATGACAAAACAGTACCGGTGTATGGGTCAGGGAAACATGGAGTATGACAAAACAGTACCGGTCTATGGGTCAGGGAAACATGGAGAATGACAAAACAGTACCGGTGCATGGGTCAGGAAAACATGGAGAATGACAAAACAGTACCGGTGTATGGGTCAAGGAAACGTAAAGAATGAGAAAACAGTATCAGTAAGGGTGGGACAAACATGGAGAATGACAAAACAGTACTACTGGTGTATGGGTCAAAGAAACATGGAGAGTGACAAAACAGTACTACTGGTGTATGGGTCAAAGAAACATGGAGAATGACAAAACAGTACTACTGGTGTATGGGTCAGAGGAACATGGAGAATGACAAAACAGTACTACTGGTGTATGGGTCAAAGAAACATGGAGAATGACAAAACAGTACTACTGGTGTATGGGTCAGAGAAACATGGAGAATGACAAAACAGTACCTGTGTATTAGTAATAGAAACATGGAGAATGACAAAACAGTACCGGTGTATGGGTCAGAGAAACGTAGAGAATAACAAAACAGTACCGGTGTATGGGTCAAAGAAACGTAGAGAATGACAAAACAGTACGGGTGTATGGGTCAGAGAAACGTAGAGAATGACAAAAAAGTACCGGTGTATGGGTCAGAGAAACATGGAGAATGACAAAACAGTACTACTGGTGTATGGGTCAGAGAAACATGGAGAATGACATAACAGTACTACTGGTGTATGGGTCAAAGAAACATGGAGAATGACAAAACAGTACTACTGGTGTATGGGTCAGAGAAACATGGAGAATGACAAAACAGTACTACTGGTGTATGGGTCAAAGAAACATGGAGAATGACAAAACAGTACTACTGGTGTATGGGTCAGAGAAACATGGAGAATGACAAAACAGTACCTGTGTATTAGTAATAGAAACATGGAGAATGACAAAACAGTACCGGTGTATGGGTCAGAGAAACGTAGAGAATAACAAAACAGTACCGGTGTATGGGTCAAAGAAACGTAGAGAATGACAAAACAGTACCGGTGTATGGGTCAGAGAAACGTAGAGAATGACAAAACAGTACCGATGTATGGGTCAGAGAAACATGGAGAATGACAAAACAGTACTACTGGTGTATGGGTCAGAGAAACATGGAGAATGACATAACAGTACTACTGGTGTATGGGTCAAAGAAACATGGAGAATGACAAAACAGTACTACTGGTGTATGGGTCAGAGAAACATGGAGAATGACATAACAGTACTACTGGTGTATGGGTCAAAGAAACATGGAGAATGACAAAACAGTACTACTGGTGTATGGGTCAGAGAAACATGGAGAATGACAAAACAGTACCTGTGTATGAGTAAGAGAAACATGGAGAATGACAAAACAGTACCGGTGTATGGGTCAGAGAAACGTAGAGAATGATAAAACAGTACCGGTGTATGGGTCAGAGAAACATAGAGAATGACAAAACAGTACCGGTGTATGAGTCAGAGGAACATGGAGAATGACAAAACAGTACCGGTGTATGGGTCTGAGAAACGTAGAGAATGACAAAACAGTACCAGTGTATGGGTCAGAGAAACATGGAGAATGACAAAACAGTACTGGTTTATGGGTCAGAGAAACATGGAGAATGACAAAACAGTACTGGTTTATGGGTCAGCGAAACATGGAGAATGACAAAACAGTACCGGTGTATGGGTCAGGGAAACATGGAGAATGACAAAACAGTACCGGTGTATGGGTCAGGGAAACATGGAGTATGACAAAACAGTACCGGTCTATGGGTCAGGGAAACATGGAGAATGACAAAACAGTACCGGTGCATGGGTCAGGAAAACATGGAGAATGACAAAACAGTACCGGTGTATGGGTCAAGGAAACGTAAAGAATGAGAAAACAGTATCAGTAAGGGTGGGACAAACATGGAGAATGACAAAACAGTACTACCGGTGTATGGGTCAAAGAAACATGGAGAGTGACAAAACAGTACTACTGGTGTATGGGTCAAAGAAACATGGAGAATGACAAAACAGTACTACTGGTGTATGGGTCAGAGAAACATGGAGAATGACAAAACAGTACTACTGGTGTATGGGTCAAAGAAACATGGAGAATGACAAAACAGTACTACTGGTGTATGGGTCAGAGAAACATGGAGAATGACAAAACAGTACCTGTGTATTAGTAATAGAAACATGGAGAATGACAAAACAGTACCGGTGTATGGGTCAGAGAAACGTAGAGAATGACAAAACAGTACCGGTGTATGGGTCAGAGAAACGTAGAGAATGACAAAACAGTACCGGTGTATGGGTCAGAGAAACGTAGAGAATGACAAAACAGTACCGGTGTATGGGTCAGAGAAACATGGAGAATGACAAAACAGTACCAGATTATGGGTCAGAGAAACATGGAGAATGACAAAACAGTACTGGTTTATGGGTCAGCGAAACATGGAGAATGACAAAACAGTACCGGTGTATGGGCCAGGGAAACATGGAGTATGATAAAACAGTACCAGTGTATGGGTCAGCGAAACAGAGAGAGTGACAAAACAGTACCGTTGCATGGGTCAGGGAGAAACATGGAGAATGACAAAACAGTACTACTGGTGTATGGGTCAGGGAAACATAGAGAAAGACAAAACAGTACCAGAGTTTGGGTCAGGGAAACATGGAGAATGACAAAACAGTACCGGTGTATGGGTCAGCGAAACATAGAGAGTGATAAAATAGTACTGGTGCATGGGTCAGGGAAACATGGAGAATGACAAAACAGTACCGGTCTATGGGTCAGGAAAACATGGAGGATGACAAAACAGTACTACTGGTGTATGGGTCAGAGAAACATGGAGAATGACAAAACAGTACCGGTGTATGGGTAAGGGAAACATGGAGAATGACAAAACAGTACCGGTGTATGGGTCAGGGAAACATGGAGAATGACAAAACAGTACCGGTGCATGGGTCAGGGAAACATGGAGAATGACAAAACAGTACTACTGGTGTATGGGTCAAGGAAACATGGAGACTGACAAAACAGTACTACTGGTGTATAGGTCAAGGAAACATGGAGACTGACAAAACATTACCTGTGTATGGGTCAGAGAAAAATGGAGAATGACAAAATAGTACCGGTGCATGGGTCAGAGAAACATGGAGAATGACAAAACAGTACGGGTGTATGGGTCAGAGAAACATGGAGAATGACAAAACAGTACCGGTGCATGGGTCAGAGAAACATGGAGAATGACAAAACAGTACCGGTGCATGGGTCAGAGAAACATGGAGAATGACAAAACAGTACTAGTGCATGGGTCAGAGAAACATAGAGAATGACAAAACAGTACGGCGGTATGGGTCAGAAAAACATGGAGAATGACAAAACAGTACTACTGGTTATGGGTCAAAGAAACATGGAGAATGACAAAACAGTACTGGTGCATGGGTCAGAGAAACATGGAGAATGACAAAACAGTACTGGTGCATGGTTCAGAGAAACATGGAGAATGACAAAACAGTACTACTGGTGCATGGGTCAGAGAAACATGGAGAATGTCAAAATAGTACTGGTGCATGGGTCAGAGAAATATAGAGAATGACAAAACAGTACTACTGGTGCATGGGTCAGAGAAACATGGAGAATGTCAAAACAGTACTGGTGCATGGGTCATAGAAACATGGAGAATGACAAAACAGTACTTCTGGTTATGGGTCAGAGAAACATGGAGAATAACAAAACAGTACTACTGGTGTATGGGTCAGGGAAACATAGAGAATGACAAAACAGTACCAGAGTTTGGGTCAGGGAAACATGGAGAATGACAAAACAGTACTGGTGTATGGGTCACCGAAACATAGAGAATGACAAAACAGTACCGGTGTATGGGTCAGGGAAACATGGAGAATGACAAAACAGTACCGGTGTATGGGCCAGGGAAACATGGAGAATGACAAAACAGTACCGGTGTATGGGTCAGGAAACATGGAGAATGACAAAACAGTACGGATGTATGGGTCAGAGAAACATGGATAATGACAAAGCAGTACCGGTGCCGTGGGTCAGAGAAACATGGAGAATGACAAAACAGTTCCGGTGCATGGGTCAGAGAAACATGGAGAATGACAAAACAGTACTACTGGTGCATGGGTCAGAGAAACATGGAGAATGTCAAAACAATACTGGTGCATGGGTCAGAGAAACATGGAGAATGACAAACCAATACTACTGGTGCATGGGTCAGAGAAACATGGAGAATGTCAAAACAGTACCGGTGCATGGGTCATAGAAACATGGAGAATGACAAAACAGTACTACTGGTTATGGGTCAGAGAAACATGGAGAATAACAAAACAGTACTACTGGTGTATGGGTCAGGGAAACATGGAGAATGTCAAAACAGTACTGGTGCATGGGTCAGAGAAACATAGAGAATGACAAAACAGTACTACTGGTGCATGGGTCAGAGAAACATGGAGAATGTCAAAACAGTACTGGTGCATGGGTCATGGAAACATGGAGAATGACAAAACAGTACTACTGGTTATGGGTCAGAGAAACATGGAGAATAACAAAACAGTACTACTGGTGTATGGGTCAGGGAAACATAGAGAATGACAAAACAGTACCAGAGTTTGGGTCAGGGAAACATGGAGAATGACAAAACAGTACTGGTGTATGGGTCAGCGAAACATAGAGAATGACAAAACAGTACCGGTGTATGGGTCAGGGAAACATGGAGAATGACAAAACAGTACCGGTGTATGGCCCAGGGAAACATGGAGAATGACAAAACAGTACCGGTGTATGGGTCAGGAAAACATGGAGAATGACAAGACAGTACCGGTGCATGCGTCAGAGAAACATGGAGAATGACAAAACAGTACGGATGTATGGGTCAGAGAAACATGGATAATGACAAAGCAGTACCGGTGCGTGGGTCAGAGAAACATGGAGAATGACAAAACAGTTCCGGTGCATGGGTCAGAGAAACATGGAGAATGACAAAACAGTACTACTGGTGCATGGGTCAGAGAAACATGGAGAATGTCAAAACAATACTGGTGCATGGGTCAGAGAAACATGGAGAATGACAAACCAATACTACTGGTGCATGGGTCAGAGAAACATGGAGAATGTCAAAACAGTACCGGTGCATGGGTCATAGAAACATGGAGAATGACAAAACAGTACTACCGGTGTATGGGTCAAAGAAACATGGAGAGTGACAAAACAGTACTACTGGTGTATGGGTCAAAGAAACATGGAGAATGACAAAACAGTACTACTGGTGTATGGGTCAGAGAAACATGGAGAATGACAAAACAGTACTACTGGTGTATGGGTCAAAGAAACATGGAGAATGACAAAACAGTACTACTGGTGTATGGGTCAGAGAAACATGGAGAATGACAAAACAGTACCTGTGTATTAGTAATAGAAACATGGAGAATGACAAAACAGTACCGGTGTATGGGTCAGAGAAACGTAGAGAATGACAAAACAGTACCGGTGTATGGGTCAGAGAAACGTAGAGAATGACAAAACAGTACCGGTGTATGGGTCAGAGAAACGTAGAGAATGACAAAACAGTACCGGTGTATGGGTCAGAGAAACATGGAGAATGACAAAACAGTACCAGATTATGGGTCAGAGAAACATGGAGAATGACAAAACAGTACTGGTTTATGGGTCAGCGAAACATGGAGAATGACAAAACAGTACCGGTGTATGGGCCAGGGAAACATGGAGTATGATAAAACAGTACCAGTGTATGGGTCAGCGAAACAGAGAGAGTGACAAAACAGTACCGTTGCATGGGTCAGGGAAACATGGAGAATGACAAAACAATACTGGTGCATGGGTCAGGAAAATATGGAGAATGACAAAACAGTACCGGTGCATGGGTCAGGGAAACATGGAGAATGACAAAACAGTACCGGTGTATGGCTCTGAGAAACGTAGAGAATGACAAAACAGTACCGGTGTATGGGTCAGAGAAACATTGAAAATAACAAAACAGAACTACCGATGTATGGGTCAAAGAAACATGGAGAATGACAAAACAGTACTACTGGTGTATGGGTCAGGGAAACATAGAGAATGACAAAACAGTACCAGAGTTTGGGTCAGGGAAACATGGAGAATGACAAAACAGTACCGGTGTATGGGTCAGCAAAACATAGAGAGTGACAAAATAGTACTGGTGTATGGGTCAGGGAAACATGGAGAATGACAAAACAGTACCGGTGTATGGGCCAGGGAAACATGGAGTATGATAAAACAGTACCAGTGTATGGGTCAGCGAAACAGAGAGAGTGACAAAACAGTACCGTTGCATGGGACAGGGAAACATGGAGAATGACAAAACAATACCGGTGCATGGGTCAGGAAAATATGGAGAATGACAAAACAGTACCGGTGCATGGGTCAGGGAAACATGGAGAATGACAAAACAGTACCGGTGTATGGCTCTGAGAAACGTAGAGAATGACAAAACAGTACCGGTGTATGGGTCAGAGAAACATTGAGAATAACAAAACAGAACTACCGATGTATGGGTCAAAGAAACATGGAGAATGACAAAACAGTACTACTGGTGTATGGGTCAGGGAAACATAGAGAAAGACAAAACAGTACCAGAGTTTGGGTCAGGGAAACATGGAGAATGACAAAACAGTACCGGTGTATGGGTCAGCGAAACATAGAGAGTGATAAAATAGTACTGGTGCATGGGTCAGGGAAACATGGAGAATGACAAAACAGTACCGGTCTATGGGTCAGGAAAACATGGAGGATGACAAAACAGTACTACTGGTGTATGGGTCAGAGAAACATGGAGAATGACAAAACAGTACCGGTGTATGGGTAAGGGAAACATGGAGAATGACAAAACAGTACCGGTGTATGGGTCAGGGAAACATGGAGAATGACAAAACAGTACCGGTGCATGGGTCAGGGAAACATGGAGAATGACAAAACAGTACTACTGGTGTATGGGTCAAGGAAACATGGAGACTGACAAAACAGTACTACTGGTGTATAGGTCAAGGAAACATGGAGACTGACAAAACATTACCTGTGTATGGGTCAGAGAAAAATGGAGAATGACAAAATAGTACCGGTGCATGGGTCAGAGAAACATGGAGAATGACAAAACAGTACGGGTGTATGGGTCAGAGAAACATGGAGAATGACAAAACAGTACCGGTGCATGGGTCAGAGAAACATGGAGAATGACAAAACAGTACCGGTGCATGGGTCAGAGAAACATGGAGAATGACAAAACAGTACTGGTGCATGGGTCAGAGAAACATAGAGAATGACAAAACAGTATGGGGGTATGGGTCAGAAAAACATGGAGAATGACAAAACAGTACTACTGGTTATGGGTCAAAGAAACATGGAGAATGACAAAACAGTACTGGTGCATGGGTCAGAGAAACATGGAGAATGACAAAACAGTACTGGTGCATGGGTCAGAGAAACATGGAGAATGACAAAACAGTACTACTGGTGCATGGGTCAGAGAAACATGGAGAATGTCAAAATAGTACTGGTGCATGGGTCAGAGAAATATAGAGAATGACAAAACAGTACTACTGGTGCATGGGTCAGAGAAACATGGAGAATGTCAAAACAGTACTGGTGCATGGGTCATAGAAACATGGAGAATGACAAAACAGTACTTCTGGTTATGGGTCAGAGAAACATGGAGAATAACAAAACAGTACTACTGGTGTATGGGTCAGGGAAACATAGAGAATGACAAAACAGTACCAGAGTTTGGGTCAGGGAAACATGGAGAATGACAAAACAGTACTGGTGTATGGGTCACCGAAACATAGAGAATGACAAAACAGTACCGGTGTATGGGTCAGGGAAACATGGAGAATGACAAAACAGTACCGGTGTATGGGCCAGGGAAACATGGAGAATGACAAAACAGTACCGGTGTATGGGTCAGGAAACATGGAGAATGACAAAACAGTACGGATGTATGGGTCAGAGAAACATGGATAATGACAAAGCAGTACCGGTGTGTGGGTCAGAGAAACATGGAGAATGACAAAACAGTTCCGGTGCATGGGTCAGAGAAACATGAAGAATGACAAAACAGTACTACTGGTGTATGGGTCAGAGAAACATGGAGAATGACAAAACAGTACCTGTGTATTAGTAATAGAAACATGGAGAATGACAAAACAGTACCGGTGTATGGGTCAGAGAAACGTAGAGAATAACAAAACAGTACCGGTGTATGGGTCAAAGAAACGTAGAGAATGACAAAACAGTACCGGTGTATGGGTCAGAGAAACGTAGAGAATGACAAAAAAGTACCGGTGTATGGGTCAGAGAAACATGGAGAATGACAAAACAGTACTACTGGTGTATGGGTCAGAGAAACATGGAGAATGACATAACAGTACTACTGGTGTATGGGTCAAAGAAACATGGAGAATGACAAAACAGTACTACTGGTGTATGGGTCAGAGAAACATGGAGAATGACAAAACAGTACTACTGGTGTATGGGTCAAAGAAACATGGAGAATGACAAAACAGTACTACTGGTGTATGGGTCAGAGAAACATGGAGAATGACAAAACAGTACCTGTGTATTAGTAATAGAAACATGGAGAATGACAAAACAGTACCGGTGTATGGGTCAGAGAAACGTAGAGAATAACAAAACAGTACCGGTGTATGGGTCAAAGAAACGTAGAGAATGACAAAACAGTACCGGTGTATGGGTCAGAGAAACGTAGAGAATGACAAAACAGTACCGATGTATGGGTCAGAGAAACATGGAGAATGACAAAACAGTACTACTGGTGTATGGGTCAGAGAAACATGGAGAATGACATAACAGTACTACTGGTGTATGGGTCAAAGAAACATGGAGAATGACAAAACAGTACTACTGGTGTATGGGTCAGAGAAACATGGAGAATGACATAACAGTACTACTGGTGTATGGGTCAGAGAAACATGGAGAATGACAAAACAGTACCTGTGTATGAGTAAGAGAAACATGGAGAATGACAAAACAGTACCGGTGTATGGGTCAGAGAAACGTAGAGAATGATAAAACAGTACCGGTGTATGGGTCAGAGAAACGTAGAGAATGACAAAACAGTACCGGTGTATGAGTCAGAGGAACATGGAGAATGACAAAACAGTACCGGTGTATGGGTCTGAGAAACGTAGAGAATGACAAAACAGTAGCAGTGTATGGGTCAGAGAAACATGGAGAATGACAAAACAGTACTGGTTTATGGGTCAGAGAAACATGGAGAATGACAAAACAGTACTGGTTTATGGGTCAGCGAAACATGGAGAATGACAAAACAGTACCGGTGTATGGGTCAGGGAAACATGGAGAATGACAAAACAGTACCGGTGTATGGGTCAGGGAAACATGGAGTATGACAAAACAGTACCGGTCTATGGGTCAGGGAAACATGGAGAATGACAAAACAGTACCGGTGCATGGGTCAGGAAAACATGGAGAATGACAAAACAGTACCGGTGTATGGGTCAAGGAAACGTAAAGAATGAGAAAACAGTATCAGTAAGGGTGGGACAAACATGGAGAATGACAAAACAGTACTACCGGTGTATGGGTCAAAGAAACATGGAGAGTGACAAAACAGTACTACTGGTGTATGGGTCAAAGAAACATGGAGAATGACAAAACAGTACTACTGGTGTATGGGTCAGAGAAACATGGAGAATGACAAAACAGTACCTGTGTATTAGTAATAGAAACATGGAGAATGACAAAACAGTACCGGTGTATGGGTCAGAGAAACGTAGAGAATGACAAAACAGTACCGGTGTATGGGTCAGAGAAACGTAGAGAATGACAAAACAGTACCGGTGTATGGGTCAGAGAAACGTAGAGAATGACAAAACAGTACCGGTGTATGGGTCAGAGAAACGTAGAGAATGACAAAACAGTACCGGTGTATGGGTCAGAGAAACGTAGAGAATGACAAAACAGTACCGGTGTATGGGTCAGAGAAACATGGAGAATGACAAAACAGTACCAGATTATGGGTCAGAGAAACATGGAGAATGACAAAACAGTACTGGTTTATGGGTCAGCGAAACATGGAGAATGACAAAACAGTACTGGTTTATGGGTCAGCGAAACATGGAGAATGACAAAACAATAACCGTGTATGGGCCAGGGAAACATGGAGTATGATAAAACAGTACCAGTGTATGGGTCAGCGAAACAGAGAGAGTGACAAAACAGTACCGTTGCATGGGTCAGGGAAACATGGAGAATGACAAAACAATACTGGTGCATGGGTCAGGAAAATATGGAGAATGACAAAACAGTACCGGTGCATGGGTCAGGGAAACATGGAGAATGACAAAACAGTACCGGTGTATGGCTCTGAGAAACGTAGAGAATGACAAAACAGTACCGGTGTATGGGTCAGAGAAACATTGAAAATAACAAAACAGAACTACCGATGTATGGGTCAAAGAAACATGGAGAATGACAAAACAGTACTACTGGTGTATGGGTCAGGGAAACATAGAGAATGACAAAACAGTACCAGAGTTTGGGTCAGTGTCGTGAAATACTGAGAGTTAATGATATCCAGATGGACGACTGCATACACCAACTGCCCAGGTGGGAGAAGGGTTAATGAAACAGAAGGATAACCACAAAGGATTGACCATCGCATGTGTATGTAGGTCAAGTCGGGAGAGTCGACTACAACACAGGTAACTGTCGAGTGGAAAATTTGGTTAGCGACAAAGAGAGACAGTATCATGGACCAGCCTATTGCGTTCTGGAGGTAGGTTTGCGACTAAGACTGGACAGCAGAATGCGGTTTGGTTGTATTAAACCACGGAAAAGTTCCAGATCAGAAATTTTCCACTGACAAGGGATAATGAAGTCTGAATTTGCTTTGTCCAGCAATGTCAAGGACGATGGGACAAAGATGATCTAAAGAGAGTGGCCACTTCTTTGTGTCAGTTGAGTGTGTGTTCCCCAACTGGACGGAAAGATAGAATTATGTGTCCTGTAATGAAAAGAAATATCCTCCCTTATAATGGGATAAAGTGCTTGGCTGCGGATTAATTTCGATTCGTGGATCTACATTAATTCTATAAAGGAACATAGATGTGTATAAGGTATATTAAAATATAGTTTTAGAATAGGAATATAGATGAGCGTGTATTACCTTTATCATTACATATTATTAGTGGGTGTTTTAGACTGAGGTGAATTCTTATGTCTTATGCTGATGGTGACTTCGAAAGCCTTGTCATTATGGCTGGAGAAGGACACTTGCATAAGTTAGGAGTAAGGGGCGGACGCTTACCACTCGACTTGTTATATTCATCCACAGGTTCCCAGTTTCTAGGGACATTAGAGAAGAAAGGAAAAAATACTCTACTTGAACCAATAAAGTACATACGTAGATCCAGAAAGAACCTAAACAGTTTGTTCAGATGAACAAATACTAACATCCAGTAAAATACAGAAGACTGTATGCTAACACTCATATACCACTGGGGCTCCGGAACAGAAAGAGATGTTAAGGTGGGGCAAGCAGAGACTTCAACCTACATACGACTTGCATACATAGAGTAGAAGGAATAGACAAAGACAATAGTGATAATCATAATAGACAATAGGAAGAACATTGACAATGTGGTGGTTTTTCTCGATGATGGATACTTAATATCATGAAACCGATTTGGGCACAGTCATAAACTTACGGGACTTTTATAGCAATACGGTGACTCAGTGGTGAACAGTTTGCTTTCATTTCACTAACGGATTTACCATCAGACAATATCCACTCATACACCAGACATAGTTTTAAATTAAATCTTTTATTTAATGTGGAAAAGAACTGTTGTCGAAGTATGTGTTGAGAGAATAATAGAGAGAGAGTGAAAGAAAGAGATATATGGAAGGGAAGACAGAAGAGAGGAGTGTAGATGAAAAATCAGTCAATAATCCCAACAGATAATCAGTTTAAAGATGTGCATGTTGATCCCACTCTCTTCTCGGGGAAACAACATCACATAATTGGTGGAGCGAGCGGGATACGTACATACATTATACCCATATGACCTGCATATTGGCACAGGCATAGCGGAGTACATGCATGTTGGGACATACTGATTGGAATAAAAAGAAGTATACATTGATGACTTTTAATGGAAGGACGTCCATTGGATATATGGTGCCATTACATTTATGGTAGAAACATTTCATTAAGGCTGGTGACTTTACAGTGAGAAAGTTCCAGACAGAGTGAATGTGGATAGGTGGTAAGACACATTACATACCTAGTCACACGGTCACACGTCTACATAAGTCTTTATCCTATATCGCCTTTTGTGGATGAGAGAGTGGTTGTGATGTACTGTGTGGTGTTGTAGATTTATTATATTAAATAGACATAGATTAAGGATATAGGTTCTAGGTAGATTATCTGTTTATAGTGAGTATTCTTTTCTGCCTTGGGGTGTCTTTACTCAACGTGCTGACTTATCTGCTGTAACTATGGCAACTCCTAAAGTAACTACAGCCGAACTGAAGGCCAACGGGGAGGAAATTGGGTTAGCTGGTTCAGAGCTAACGGATTACATACAAGAACGAGAGAGAGAGATTCGTCAAGCGGAAAGAGAAGACCGTAAGACTGAGTTGGAATTGAAACGAATGGAACTGGAACAGGAGACCAAGCGACTGGAACTGGAACAGGAGACCAAGAAACTGGAAATGGAACAGACTGCCAGGAGACAAGAAATGGAACATGAATACCGCTTGAAAGAGTTAGAACTCAAGACACAAACTAAGGGTGAAATAGATGCAGCAGAAGGAAGTTCATCTTCACCTGGGGCAACCCACATGATTGGACAGGGTTACCATGCCATGAAGTTTCCTTTAGCAGTCTATGATGAAAGTAAAGAAAAGATATTCCAGTTTTTGGATCGGTTCGAGGCTATGGCAATCGCTATGGGACTGGAAAGATCCAGATGGGCTCTTAAAGTATCCCAGGCGTTACGTGGTTCAGGGTACGAGGTCTACACACGCCTACCACCAGGACAGGAAAATCAGTACGAGGAATTGAAAGCAGCTTTGATGAAACATTATGAAGTCACAGCACAAACATATCGGAAAAAGTTTAGATCGTCTAGACGAGAGCCGGGAGAGCTATTCGCCGCATACAGTCTAAGGCTGAAATCCTATCTCCAGAAATGGATGGACTTGGCAGAATTCAAGAGGGATTATGAGAGTCTCGAAGAGATGATGGTGGTCGACCAGATGCGAAAGCAAATGTCGAAACCTCTCAGAACCTTCTTGGGAGAACAAGGGGCGGAACGGATTGATGTTGTGAATAAGCTGGCGGAACGATTCGTGGAAGTACATGGTGAAACTGAGGAACTAAGTACACAAACCAAATGTCAGGAGAAACCAGAGAAAAAGAAACCTAAAAACTGGGAAGGAGAAAAAGGGGAACCTTATATAAAGCACACAGAGGAGAGTTCAGAGAAGGTGAAGGTAGGAACCCAGAGCACCTCGAATTCTCAAGCGAAACGACAGTGGTCTGAAAAGTGGTGTTCGTTTTGTAGGGCGGCCTCCCACAACACAAAAGACTGCAGATCGAAACCTAAAAGTTCTTACTTCGCAGCATGCAAAGTGATTCCTACATCGGTGATCACAGACAAGGCTGAGGTTGGCGAAGGAGAAAGGAACACAAAGGACACACGGAAACCTAGGAAGGGAACATGGTACACTCACTGCCAGTCGATAACACATAATACTGTGGACTGCAGATGCAAGGCAAACGATGCCAATTGCATAACCAACCTCGAGGAATCAAAAGAGGAAGGCAAGGAAACGGTCAAGGAGATGAAAGACACTCAGGACCAAGAGAGACCACCTGTGGTTGAACTGATTGAAGTAAATGGCCAACAGGTTGCTTGTCTCTACGATACAGGTTTGGATGGGGAAGCGGTGATAGATGCCAGCTTGGTAAGCCCAGACCAACTTACAGGGGAGACCATAGAGCTAAAGCCGGCAATGAGGAGTGCTGTTACCATGACGCTGCCAATCGCCAAGGTGGAGATTAAATCCAGGTACGTCACGGGCATTATTCCTGCGGCTGTATTAGCTGACTCCCTATTCCCAATGATCATTGGCACGAAATATGTCTTTTTGGGGATGCCCAAACAGCCAACCCACAAGGGAACAGTAGTCAGTGGATCTCAAGGGAAGGAAAAAGAGGCAGAGACACTATGCGACAACTCAGGGATAGGAGAATTGCATACTGCCCAGAGGAAGGATACTACGTTACATCCTTGCTACAGGAAGCTGCAAAGAAGTGCTGAGCCACCAGAACGGGGACAGTACTTTCTGAAGAATCAACTACTCTATCGGAGAGCTGGGAGGGGAGATAACCTGCATGAGCAGTGGGTGGTTCCAGAGACCCACCGTCCTCACATTCTTCAGAGTGGACACATCATAGGCGAGAATCGACATATGGGTGTCAGAGAGACCTTGCAGAAAATTTCCGGCCATTATTGCTGGCCAGGAATGACCGGAGATGTACGCCGGTGGGTGAAGTCTTGTTCGGAGTGCCAGAAAGCACCACCCAACAAGCGAATTAAGAGGAAACTAGCTCTTAAAGTGGAAGACAAAGTGGAAGTGTGGAGTCCAGCAGAGACCAATATACTCCAAGTAGGATGGAAAGGACCTTATCCTGTGGAAAAGGTGGTGTCCAAGAACATCTACAAAATACGGATCGGGGAAGAGAAGAAAAATCTCCCTAGACATCTCATTAGGAAATATGAGGAGAGATCCGGGAGCAAAGCTTCGCACTTTATGGTGATGGCCGCCATTGGGACAAAGGTTACCAGTCCAGACGAAGACCAGAGATCGCCAGTACAACATAGGAGGGCCTATGGGACAGTACGTGATAGGTCAGATTTACCCAACGACAGGAGGAGGGAAATCACAAGTCAGGGAAAGGACAAGAGTGAAAGTTTCACCGGTAACCAAGTTCAGAAGGGGTGGGTAACGTCGGGAAAATCGAGAATTACCCAGGACTCAAACCGAAGATTGGCTGACCAGATACAATATCGCCCAAGATGGTCCTGGAAGCAAAAGCCCAGGAGGTTTGGGAAAGACGACTCGGTCCGACGAGGACGAGGCGGAACATCCCCAGAGGAAAAACCGGGGGAAACCAAGAGGACATGGAAGCAGTGTTACAATCAGGATGGGACAATCCGTCTGTATTGTGAGCCGTCGCTGACGCAAGTCGAAAGGAGGTCGACTGAACGTACAGGAGCGAGGAGCCAACACTAGTTTCAGTCGTTAGTAGTATAGTAGGGTGTCAATTAGAGCGCCTACTGGATAATGAGATGAGCCATGTGAGGATCCAATCATATCATCAACACGTGATGTTAATAGCGACTTAGCAGAAGCTCAACGCACGGTGGATGTGATGGACGTTGTTGCTACAACTGGACTTCACAATGGAATACATCCTTGGAAAGGAGAATGTAGGAGCAGATTTCTTATCCAGACATCCAGCTCCGGAGGAAGAAGACTAGGGTTGTGGATCATGGGAATCAAACCTACAGTGGGAAAGATTCGACGCGGTCTAATCTCTTAAGAGGGGGCCTATGTCGTGAAATACTGAGAGTTAATGATTCCCAGATGGACGACTGCATACACCAACTGCCCAGGTGGGAGAAGGGTTAATGAAACAGAAGGATAACCACAAAGGATTGACCATCGCATGTGTATGTAGGTCAAGTCGGGAGAGTCGACTACAACACAGGTAACTGTCGAGTGGAAAATTTGGTTAGCGACAAAGAGAGACAGTATCATGGACCAGCCTATTGCGTTCTGGAGGTAGGTTTGCGACTAAGACTGGACAGCAGAATGCGGTTTGGTTGTATTAAACCACGGAAAAGTTCGAGATCAGAAATTTTCCACTGACAAGGGATAATGAAGTCTGAATTTGCTTTGTCCAGCAATGTCAAGGACGATGGGACAAAGATGATCTAAAGAGAGTGGCCACTTCTTTGTGTCAGTTGAGTGTGTGTTCCCCAACTGGACGGAAAGATAGAATTATGTGTCCTGTAATGAAAAGAAATATCCTCCCTTATAATGGGATAAAGTGCTTGGCTGCGGATTAATTTCGATTCGTGGATCTACATTAATTCTATAAAGGAACATAGATGTGTATAAGGTATATTAAAATATAGTTTTAGAATAGGAATATAGATGAGCGTGTATTACCTTTATCATTACATATTATTAGTGGGTGTTTTAGACTGAGGTGAATTCTTATGTCTTATGCTGATGGTGACTTCGAAAGCCTTGTCATTATGGCTGGAGAAGGACACTTGCATAAGTTAGGAGTAAGGGGCGGACGCTTACCACTCGACTTGTTATATTCATCCACAGGTTCCCAGTTTCTAGGGACATTAGAGAAGAAAGGAAAAAATACTCTACTTGAACCAATAAAGTACATACGTAGATCCAGAAAGAACCTAAACAGTTTGTTCAGATGAACAAATACTAACATCCAGTAAAATACAGAAGACTGTATGCTAACACTCATATACCACTGGGGCTCCGGAACAGAAAGAGATGTTAAGGTGGGGCAAGCAGAGACTTCAACCTACATACGACTTGCATACATAGAGTAGAAGGAATAGACAAAGACAATAGTGATAATCATAATAGACAATAGGAAGAACATTGACAATGTGGTGGTTTTTCTCGATGATGGATACTTAATATCATGAAACCGATTTGGGCACAGTCATAAACTTACGGGACTTTTATAGCAATACGGTGACTCAGTGGTGAACAGTTTGCTTTCATTTCACTAACGGATTTACCATCAGACTCAAGTCTACGGATCATCCCGGGTGAGCTCTGTCCTGTTTGATGTGATGTCCTGTAATCGTGAAGAATGACTGGCGAGAAGATACCGCTGATAGACCTTCTGAGTTCAGTCTGTCGCCAACAATAGAATACACTAGCAACTACACAGACAATATCCACTCATACACCAGACATAGTTTTAAATTAAATCTTTTATTTAATGTGGAAAAGAACTGTTGTCGAAGTATGTGTTGAGAGAATAATAGAGAGAGAGTGAAAGAAAGAGATATATGGAAGGGAAGACAGAAGAGAGGAGTGTAGACGAAAAGTCAGTCAATAATCCCAACAGATAATCAGTTTAAAGATGTGCATGTTGATCCCACTCTCTTCTCGGGGAAACAACATCACAGTCAGGGAAACATGGAGAATGACAAAACAGTACCGGTGTATGGGTCAGCAAAACATAGAGAGTGACAAAATAGTACTGGTGTATGGGTCAGGGAAACATGGAGAATGACAAAACAGTACCGGTGTATGGGCCAGGGAAACATGGAGTATGATAAAACAGTACCAGTGTATGGGTCAGCGAAACAGAGAGAGTGACAAAACAGTACCGTTGCATGGGACAGGGAAACATGGAGAATGACAAAACAATACCGGTGCATGGGTCAGGAAAATATGGAGAATGACAAAACAGTACCGGTGCATGGGTCAGGGAAACATGGAGAATGACAAAACAGTACCGGTGTATGGCTCTGAGAAACGTAGAGAATGACAAAACAGTACCGGTGTATGGGTCAGAGAAACATTGAGAATAACAAAACAGAACTACCGATGTATGGGTCAAAGAAACATGGAGAATGACAAAAGAGTACTACTGGTGTATGGGTCAGGGAAACATAGAGAAAGACAAAACAGTACCAGAGTTTGGGTCAGGGAAACATGGAGAATGACAAAACAGTACCGGTGTATGGGTCAGCGAAACATAGAGAGTGATAAAATAGTACTGGTGCATGGGTCAGGGAAACATGGAGAATGACAAAACAGTACCGGTCTATGGGTCAGGAAAACATGGAGGATGACAAAACAGTACTACTGGTGTATGGGTCAGAGAAACATGGAGAATGACATGCACCGGTACCACCGGCACCAAAACAGTACCGGTGTATGGGTAAGGGAAACATGGAGAATGACAAAACAGTACCGGTGTATGGGTCAGGGAAACATGGAGAATGACAAAACAGTACCGGTGCATGGGTCAGGGAAACATGGAGAATGACAAAACAGTACTACTGGTGTATGGGTCAAGGAAACATGGAGACTGACAAAACAGTACTACTGGTGTATAGGTCAAGGAAACATGGAGACTGACAAAACATTACCTGTGTATGGGTCAGAGAAAAATGGAGAATGACAAAATAGTACCGGTGCATGGGTCAGAGAAACATGGAGAATGACAAAACAGTACGGGTGTATGGGTCAGAGAAACATGGAGAATGACAAAACAGTACCGGTGCATGGGTCAGAGAAACATGGAGAATGACAAAACAGTACCGGTGCATGGGTCAGAGAAACATGGAGAATGACAAAACAGTACTGGTGCATGGGTCAGAGAAACATAGAGAATGACAAAACAGTACGGGGGTATGGGTCAGAAAAACATGGAGAATGACAAAACAGTACTACTGGTTATGGGTCAAAGAAACATGGAGAATGACAAAACAGTACTGGTGCATGGGTCAGAGAAACATGGAGAATGACAAAACAGTACTGGTGCATGGGTCAGAGAAACATGGAGAATGACAAAACAGTACTACTGGTGCATGGGTCAGAGAAACATGGAGAATGTCAAAATAGTACTGGTGCATGGGTCAGAGAAATATAGAGAATGACAAAACAGTACTACTGGTGCATGGGTCAGAGAAACATGGAGAATGTCAAAACAGTACTGGTGCATGGGTCATAGAAACATGGAGAATGACAAAACAGTACTTCTGGTTATGGGTCAGAGAAACATGGAGAATAACAAAACAGTACTACTGGTGTATGGGTCAGGGAAACATAGAGAATGACAAAACAGTACCAGAGTTTGGGTCAGGGAAACATGGAGAATGTCAAAACAATACTGGTGCATGGGTCAGAGAAACATGGAGAATGACAAACCAATACTACTGGTGCATGGGTCAGAGAAACATGGAGAATGTCAAAACAGTACCGGTGCATGGGTCATAGAAACATGGAGAATGACAAAACAGTACTACTGGTTATGGGTCAGAGAAACATGGAGAATAACAAAACAGTACTACTGGTGTATGGGTCAGGGAAACATGGAGAATGTCAAAACAGTACTGGTGCATGGGTCAGAGAAACATAGAGAATGACAAAACAGTACTACTGGTGCATGGGTCAGAGAAACATGGAGAATGTCAAAACAGTACTGGTGCATGGGTCATGGAAACATGGAGAATGACAAAACAGTACTACTGGTTATGGGTCAGAGAATTATGGAGAATAACAAAACAGTACTACTGGTGTATGGGTCAGGGAAACATAGAGAATGACAAAACAGTACCAGAGTTTGGGTCAGGGAAACATGGAGAATGACAAAACAGTACTGGTGTATGGGTCAGCGAAACATAGAGAATGACAAAACAGTACCGGTGTATGGGTCAGGGAAACATGGAGAATGACAAAACAGTACCGGTGTATGGCCCAGGGAAACATGGAGAATGACAAAACAGTACCGGTGTATGGGTCAGGAAAACATGGAGAATGACAAGACAGTACCGGTGCATGCGTCAGAGAAACATGGAGAATGACAAAACAGTACGGATGTATGGGTCAGAGAAACATGGATAATGACAAAGCAGTACCGGTGCGTGGGTCAGAGAAACATGGAGAATGACAAAACAGTTCCGGTGCATGGGTCAGAGAAACATGGAGAATGACAAAACAGTACTACTGGTGCATGGGTCAGAGAAACATGGAGAATGTCAAAACAATACTGGTGCATGGGTCAGAGAAACATGGAGAATGACAAACCAATACTACTGGTGCATGGGTCAGAGAAACATGGAGAATGTCAAAACAGTACCGGTGCATGGGTCATAGAAATATGGAGAATGACAAAACAGTACTACCGGTGTATGGGTCAAAGAAACATGGAGAGTGACAAAACAGTACTACTGGTGTATGGGTCAAAGAAACATGGAGAATGACAAAACAGTACTACTGGTGTATGGGTCAGAGAAACATGGAGAATGACAAAACAGTACTACTGGTGTATGGGTCAAAGAAACATGGAGAATGACAAAACAGTACTACTGGTGTATGGGCCAGAGAAACATGGAGAATGACAAAACAGTACCTGTGTATTAGTAATAGAAACATGGAGAATGACAAAACAGTACCGGTGTATGGGTCAGAGAAACGTAGAGAATGACAAAACAGTACCGGTGTATGGGTCAGAGAAACGTAGAGAATGACAAAACAGTACCGGTGTATGGGTCAGAGAAACGTAGAGAATGACAAAACAGTACCGGTGTATGGGTCAGAGAAACATGGAGAATGACAAAACAGTACCAGATTATGGGTCAGAGAAACATGGAGAATGACAAAACAGTACTGGTTTATGGGTCAGCGAAACATGGAGAATGACAAAACAGTACCGGTGTATGGGCCAGGGAAACATGGAGTATGATAAAACAGTACCAGTGTATGGGTCAGCGAAACAGAGAGAGTGACAAAACAGTACCGTTGCATGGGTCAGGGAAACATGGAGAATGACAAAACAATACTGGTGCATGGGTCAGGAAAATATGGAGAATGACAAAACAGTACCGGTGCATGGGTCAGGGAAACATGGAGAATGACAAAACAGTACCGGTGTATGGCTCTGAGAAACGTAGAGAATGACAAAACAGTACCGGTGTATGGGTCAGACAAACATTGAAAATAACAAAACAGAACTACCGATGTATGGGTCAAAGAAACATGGAGAATGACAAAACAGTACTACTGGTTTATGGGTCAGGGAAACATAGAGAATGACAAAACAGTACCAGAGTTTGGGTCAGGGAAACATGGAGAATGACAAAACAGTACCGGTGTATGGGTCAGCAAAACATAGAGAGTGACAAAATAGTACTGGTGTATGGGTCAGGGAAACATGGAGAATGACAAAACAGTACCGGTGTATGGGCCAGGGAAACATGGAGTATGATAAAACAGTACCAGTGTATGGGTCAGCGAAACAGAGAGAGTGACAAAACAGTACCGTTGCATGGGACAGGGAAACATGGAGAATGACAAAACAATACCGGTGCATGGGTCAGGAAAATATGGAGAATGACAAAACAGTACCGGTGCATGGGTCAGGGAAACATGGAGAATGACAAAACAGTACCGGTGTATGGCTCTGAGAAACGTAGAGAATGACAAAACAGTACCGGTGTATGGGTCAGAGAAACATTGAGAATAACAAAACAGAACTACCGATGTATGGGTCAAAGAAACATGGAGAATGACAAAACAGTACTACTGGTGTATGGGTCAGGGAAACATAGAGAAAGACAAAACAGTACCAGAGTTTGGGTCAGGGAAACATGGAGAATGACAAAACACTACCGGTGTATGGGTCAGCGAAACATAGAGAGTGATAAAATAGTACTGGTGCATGGGTCAGGGAAACATGGAGAATGACAAAACGGTACCGGTCTATGGGTCAGGAAAACATGGAGGATGACAAAACAGTACTACTGGTGTATGGGTCAGAGAAACATGGAGAATGACAAAACAGTACCGGTGTATGGGTAAGGGAAACATGGAGAATGACAAAACAGTACCGGTGTATGGGTCAGGGAAACATGGAGAATGACAAAACAGTACCGGTGCATGGGTCAGGGAAACATGGAGAATGACAAAACAGTACTACTGGTGTATGGGTCAAGGAAACATGGAGACTGACAAAACAGTACTACTGGTGTATAGGTCAAGGAAACATGGAGACTGACAAAACATTACCTGTGTATGGGTCAGAGAAAAATGGAGAATGACAAAATAGTACCGGTGCATGGGTCAGAGAAACATGGAGAATGACAAAACAGTACGGGTGTATGGGTCAGAGAAACATGGAGAATGACAAAACAGTACCGGTGCATGGGTCAGAGAAACATGGAGAATGACAAAACAGTACCGGTGCATGGGTCAGAGAAACATGGAGAATGACAAAACAGTACTGGTGCATGGGTCAGAGAAACATAGAGAATGACAAAACAGTACGGGGGTATGGGTCAGAAAAACATGGAGAATGACAAAACAGTACTACTGGTTATGGGTCAAAGAAACATGGAGAATGACAAAACAGTACTGGTGCATGGGTCAGAGAAACATGGAGAATGACAAAACAGTACTGGTGCATGGGTCAGAGAAACATGGAGAATGACAAAACAGTACTACTGGTGCATGGGTCAGAGAAACATGGAGAATGTCAAAATAGTACTGGTGCATGGGTCAGAGAAATATAGAGAATGACAAAACAGTACTACTGGTGCATGGGTCAGAGAAACATGGAGAATGTCAAAACAGTACTGGTGCATGGGTCATAGAAACATGGAGAATGACAAAACAGTACTTCTGGTTATGGGTCAGAGAAACATGGAGAATAACAAAACAGTACTACTGGTGTATGGGTCAGGGAAACATAGAGAATGACAAAACAGTACCAGAGTTTGGGTCAGGGAAACATGGAGAATGACAAAACAGTACTGGTGTATGGGTCACCGAAACATAGAGAATGACAAAACAGTACCGGTGTATGGGTCAGGGAAACATGGAGAATGACAAAACAGTACCGGTGTATGGGCCAGGGAAACATGGAGAATGACAAAACAGTACCGGTGTATGGGTCAGGAAACATGGAGAATGACAAAACAGTACGGATGTATGGGTCAGAGAAACATGGATAATGACAAAGCAGTACCGGTGCGTGGGTCAGAGAAACATGGAGAATGACAAAACAGTTCCGGTGCATGGGTCAGAGAAACATGGAGAATGACAAAACAGTACTACTGGTGCATGGGTCAGAGAAACATGGAGAATGTCAAAACAATACTGGTGCATGGGTCAGAGAAACATGGAGAATGACAAACCAATACTACTGGTGCATGGGTCAGAGAAACATGGAGAATGTCAAAACAGTACCGGTGCATGGGTCATAGAAACATGGAGAATGACAAAACAGTACTACTGGTTATGGGTCAGAGAAACATGGAGAATAACAAAACAGTACTACTGGTGTATGGGTCAGGGAAACATGGAGAATGTCAAAACAGTACTGGTGCATGGGTCAGAGAAACATAGAGAATGACAAAACAGTACTACTGGTGCATGGGTCAGAGAAACATGGAGAATGTCAAAACAGTACTGGTGCATGGGTCATGGAAACATGGAGAATGACAAAACAGTACTACTGGTTATGGGTCAGAGAAACATGGAGAATAACAAAACAGTACTACTGGTGTATGGGTCAGGGAAACATAGAGAATGACAAAACAGTACCAGAGTTTGGGTCAGGGAAACATGGAGAATGACAAAACAGTACTGGTGTATGGGTCAGCGAAACATAGAGAATGACAAAACAGTACCGGTGTATGGGTCAGGGAAACATGGAGAATGACAAAACAGTACCGGTGTATGGCCCAGGGAAACATGGAGAATGACAAAACAGTACCGGTGTATGGGTCAGGAAAACATGGAGAATGACAAGACAGTACCGGTGCATGCGTCAGAGAAACATGGAGAATGACAAAACAGTACGGATGTATGGGTCAGAGAAACATGGATAATGACAAAGCAGTACCGGTGCGTGGGTCAGAGAAACATGGAGAATGACAAAACAGTTCCGGTGCATGGGTCAGAGAAACATGGAGAATGACAAAACAGTGCTACTGGTGCATGGGTCAGAGAAACATGGAGAATGTCAAAACAATACTGGTGCATGGGTCAGAGAAACATGGAGAATGACAAACCAATACTACTGGTGCATGGGTCAGAGAAACATGGAGAATGTCAAAACAGTACCGGTGCATGGGTCATAGAAACATGGAGAATGACAAAACAGTACTACTGGTTATGGGTCAGAGAAACATGGAGAATAACAAAACAGTACTACTGGTGTATGGGTCAGGGAAACATAGAGAATGACAAAACAGTACCAGAGTTTGGGTTAGGGAAACATGGAGAATGACAAAACAGTACCGGTGTATGGGTCAGGGAAACATGGAGAATGACAAAACAGTACCGGTGTATGGGCCAGGGAAACATGGAGAATGACAAAACAGTACCAGTGTATGGGTCAGCGAAACATAGAGAGTGACAAAACAGTACCGTTGCATGGGTCAGGGAAACATGGAGAATGACAAAACAGTACCGGTGCGGTGCATGGGTCAGTATAATATGGAGAATGACAAAACAGTACCGGTGCATGGGTCAGGGAAACATGGAGAATGACAAAACAGTACCGGTGTATGGGTCAGAGAAACGTAGAGAATGACAAAACAGTACCGGTGTATGGGTCAGAGAAACATTGAGAATAACAAAACAGTACCGGTGTATGGGTCAGCGAAACATAGAGAGTGATAAAATAGTACTGGTGCATGGGTCAGGGAAACATGGAGAATGACAAAACAGTACCGGTCTATGGGTCAGGAAAACATGGAGGATGACAAAACAGTACTACTGGTGTATGGGTCAGAGAAACATGGAGAATGACAAAACAGTACCGGTGTATGGGTAAGGGAAACATGGAGAATGACAAAACAGTACCGGTGTATGGGTCAGGGAAACATGGAGAATGACAAAACAGTACTACTGGTGTATGGGTCAAGGAAACATGGAGACTGACAAAACAGTACTACTGGTGTATAGGTCAAGGAAACATGGAGACTGACAAAACATTACCTGTGTATGGGTCAGAGAAACATGGAGAATGACAAAATAGTACCGGTGCATGGGTCAGAGAAACATGGAGAATGACAAAACAGTACGGGTGTATGGGTCAGAGAAACATGGAGAATGACAAAACAGTACCGGTGCATGGGTCAGAGAAACATGGAGAATGACAAAACAGTACCGGTGCATGGGTCAGAGAAACATGGAGAATGACAAAACAGTACTGGTGCATGGGTCAGAGAAACATAGAGAATGACAAAACAGTACGGGGGTATGGGTCAGAAAAACATGGAGAATGACAAAACAGTACTACTGGTTATGGGTCAAAGAAACATGGAGAATGACAAAACAGTACTGGTGCATGGGTCAGAGAAACATGGAGAATGACAAAACAGTACTACTGGTGCATGGGTCAGAGAAACATGGAGAATGTCAAAACAGTACTGGTGCATGGGTCAGAGAAATATAGAGAATGACAAAACAGTACTACTGGTGCATGGGTCAGAGAAACATGGAGAATGTCAAAACAGTACTGGTGCATGGGTCATAGAAACATGGAGAATGACAAAACAGTACTACTGGTTATGGGTCAGAGAAACATGGAGAATAACAAAACAGTACTACTGGTGTATGGGTCAGGGAAACATAGAGAATGACAAAACAGTACCAGAGTTTGAGTCAGGGAAACATGGAGAATGACAAAACAGTACTGGTGTATGGGTCAGCGAAACATAGAGAATGACAAAACAGTACCGGTGTATGGGTCAGGGAAACATGGAGAATGACAAAACAGTACCGGTGTATGGGCCAGGGAAACATGGAGAATGACAAAACAGTACCGGTGTATGGGTCAGGAAAACATGGAGAATGACAAGACAGTACCGGTGCATGCGTCAGAGAAACATGGAGAATGACAAAACAGTACGAATGTATGGGTCAGAGAAACATGGATAATGACAAAGCAGTACCGGTGCGTGGGTCAGAGAAACATGGAGAATGACAAAACAGTTCCGGTGCATGGGTCAGAGAAACATGGAGAATGACAAAACAGTACTACTGGTGCATGGGTCAGAGAAACATGGAGAATGTCAAAACAATACTGGTGCATGGGTCAGAGAAACATGGAGAATGACAAACCAATACTACTGGTGCATGGGTCAGAGAAACATGGAGAATGTCAAAATAGTACCGGTGCATGGGTCATAGAAACATGGAGAATGACAAAACAGTACTACTGGTTATGGGTCAGAGAAACATGGAGAATAACAAAACAGTACTACTGGTGTATGGGTCAGGGAAACATGGAGAATGTCAAAACAGTACTGGTGCATGGGTCAGAGAAACATAGAGAATGACAAAACAGTACTACTGGTGCATGGGTCAGAGAAACATGGAGAATGTCAAAACAGTACTGGTGCATGGGTTATAGAAACATGGAGAATGACAAAACAGTACTACTGGTTATGGGTCAGAGAAACATGGAGAATAACAAAACAGTACTACTGGTGTATGGGTCAGGGAAACATAGAGAATGACAAAACAGTACCAGAGTTTGGGTCAGGGAAACATGGAGAATGACAAAACAGTACTGGTGTATGGGTCAGCGAAACATAGAGAATGACAAAACAGTACCGGTGTATGGGTCAGGGAAACATGGAGAATGACAAAACAGTACCGGTGTATGGGCCAGGGAACATGGAGAATGACAAAACAGTACCGGTGTATGGGTCAGGAAAACATGGAGAATGACAAGACAGTACCGGTGCATGCGTCAGAGAAACATGGAGAATGACAAAACAGTACGGATGTATGGGTCAGAGAAACATGGATAATGACAAAGCAGTACCGGTGCGTGGGTCAGAGAAACATGGAGAATGACAAAACAGTTCCGGTGCATGGGTCAGAGAAACATGGAGAATGACAAAACAGTACTACTGGTGCATGGGTCAGAGAAACATGGAGAATGTCAAAACAATACTGGTGCATGGGTCAGAGAAACATGGAGAATGACAAACCAATACTACTGGTGCATGGGTCAGAGAAACATGGAGAATGTCAAAACAGTACCGGTGCATGGGTCATAGAAACATGGAGAATGACAAAACAGTTCTACTGGTTATGGGTCAGAGAAACATGGAGAATAACAAAACAGTACTACTGGTGTATGGGTCAGGGAAACATGGAGAATAACAAAACAGTACCGGTGTATGGGTCAGGGAAACATGGAGAATGACAAAACAGTACCGGTGTATGGGCCAGGGAAACATGGAGAATGACAAAACAGTACCAGTGTATGGGTCAGCGAAACATAGAGAGTGACAAAACAGTACCGTTGCATGGGTCAGGGAAACATGGAGAATGACAAAACAGTACCGGTGCGGTGCATGGGTCAGTAAAATATGGAGAATGACAAAACAGTACCGGTGCATGGGTCAGGGAAACATGGAGAATGACAAAACAGTACCGGTGTATGGGTCAGAGAAACGTAGAGAATGACAAAACAGTACCGGTGTATGGGTCAGAGAAACATTGAGAATAACAAAACAGTACCGGTGTATGGGTCAGAGAAACATGGAGAATGACAAAACAGTACTGGTTTATGGGTCAGAGAAACATGGAGAATGACAAAACAGTACTGGTGCATGGGTCAGAGAAACATGGAGAATGACAAAACAGTACTGGTGCATGGGTCAGAGAAACATGGAGAATGACAAAACAGTACTGGTGCATGGGTCAGAGAAACATGGAGAATGACAAAACAGTACTGGTGTATGGGTCAGAGAAACATGGAGAATGACAAAACAGTACTGGTTTATGGGTCAGAGAAACATGGAGAATGACAAAACAGTACTGGTTTATGGGTCAGAGAAACACGGAGAATGACAAAACAGTACTGGTGCATGGGTCAGAGAAACATGGAGAATGACAAAACAGTACTGGTGTATGGGTCAGGGAAACATGGAGAATGACAAAACAGTACTACTGGTATATGGGTCAGAGAAACATTGCCGTGAAGTAGCTTTGGGCATGGGGGTATGAATCACTAAGGAGACAGTGTGGGTTTTTCATACAATAAGAAAATCGTATACAGCAGTATCTGAGTATTTAGCAGTGCTTACCTTCAGCAAACTTGAACACAGTTTTATCCAGCCCATTTATAGCTCTTCTTACCCGCGGCAAAAGTTAACACAGTTTTATCCAGCCCATTTATAGCTCTTCTTACCCGCGGCAAAAGTTAACGCAGTTTTATCCAGCCCATTTATAACTTCTTACCCGCGGCAAAAGTTAACGCAGTTTTATCCAGCCCATTTATAACTTCTTACCCGCGGCAAAAGTTAACGCAGGTTTTTTTTGTTTTTTTTGCCTTCACCCGCTTTGAACTCAAGTGTAGTCCACACACACTTCTTCTAGTAGTGCTGGACTGAATTTTGCTTGTGGATTAGCTTTCCCTATTAACAGTGTCTCTCGCCATCAGGCGAACCTACCCCGACTTCAGAGGTACTTGTAATTAGCATCCCCAAGTCAAGGACGATAGGTCAACATTTTAGTCCAACTGTCCGGTGTAGTGGTTGAAGCCATTACGGTTCAGTACATCGGATCTTTAAGAACAAGCGTTCTGATCCATTCGGCCATGCTGACTAACGCAGTTTTATCCAGCCCATTTATAACAGTTGAGTCCTTACCCGCGACAACAGTTAACGCAGTTTTATCCAACCCATTTATAGCAATTCTTAACTGCAGCAAACATTAACGCAGTTTTATCCAGCCTATTTATAACAGTTCTTACTTGCAGCAAACGTTACGGCAGTTGTACCCTGGAGGAAATCCCTTCGTCTGCAGGAATCGGCACACAAATACAGCAGCAGGATTACAATGGCCAGGGTATACCCAATCAACCCTAGGCATTCCATTGCCTGGATTGCGCGGTGGTAGTCTGGAAATAGATAATAATGACAAGTATGGTTATAATATAAGTAAAGTAGAGTATCTGGCTATGCGGTAACGGACATGTTTCACAATCCGACATACCGGCTACAAAATCAACTGAAGGTGATTTATAAATAGACCGCCATGTGTTGATTTTTAACAGTGGTATGAGCGTGGTCATGGTAATGTCAGCCGCCTTTACTTCCCAAGACATGTCCTGGTACCAATTTAAGGCGGGTCGACCAGAGAGCTGAGGTCAGTTTTTAACTTTCTGATCTGCCCTAATACGGAGCGAACCATGGCCACAAGGCTGGTAGGTGAGCGTTTAGTCACTACGCCACTGGGAGCCCTCTGATGTCATATATTGCACATTTGTGTCTGTCACACAATACAATCATGGTGACGAGTGCGCTTATCTGCCTAGATATTGGGTCCATCCAACTAGTACAGAACTGGGTCCACCCAACTAGTACAGTACTAGGTCCACCTAACTAGTACAACACTGGGTCCACCGAACAACTAGTATAGCACTGGGTCCACCCAACAACTAGTACAGCACTGGGTTCACCCAACAACTAGTATAGCACTGGGTCCACCCAACAACTAGTACAGCACTGGGTCCACCCAACTAGTACAGCACTGGGCTCACCCTAGTACAGCACTGTGGCCCACCCAACAACTAGTACAACACTAGGTCCACCCAACAACTAGTAAAGCACTGGGGCCACCCAACAACTAGTACAACACTAGGTCCACCCAACAACTAGTAAAGCACTGGGGCCACCCAGGAACTAGTACAGTACTGGATTCACCCAACTAATACAGCACTGGGCCCACTCTAGTACATCACTGGATCCACCCAACTAGTACAGTACTGGGTCCACCCAATTAGTACAGCAGTGGATCCACCCAACTAGTACAGTACTGGTCCATCCTACTAGTACAGTACTGGGTCCACCCAACTAATACAGTACTGGGCCCACTCTAGTACATCACTGGATCCACCCAACTAGTACAGCACTGGGGCCACCCTACTAGTACAGTACTGGATCCACCCAACTAGTACAGTACTGGATCCACCCTACTAGTACAGTACTGGATCCACCCAACTAGTACAGTTCTGTATCCACCCAACTAGTACAGTACTGGATCCACCCAACTAGTACAGCACTGGGCCCACTCTAGTGCAGCACTGGATCCACCCAACTAGTACAGCACTAGGGGGCCATCATAGTACAGCACTGGATCCACCCACTAGTACACTAGCTCCATTCAACTAGTACAGCACTGGGTCCCCTCAACTAGTACAGAGTGGAGTCTCCTCAACTATTACAGCACATGAACCACCCAATTAGTACAGACTGGGTCCACCCAACAACTAGTTCAGCACTGGGTCCACCCAACAACTAGTACAGTACTGGGTCTACCCAACGAGTACAGCACTGGGCCTACCCTAGTACTGCACTCGTTCCATCCAACTAGTACCGCACTGGGTCCGCCCAACTAGCACCGCACTGGGTCCACCCAAATAGAACCGCACTGGGTCCACCCAAATAGAACCGCACTGGGTACGCCCAACTAGTAGAGCAATGGGGTCTGCCCAGCCTCATTACAATGTGTACCAGACACTTATTTGGTAGGAAAGGGTGGTAAGAAAGGGAACTGGCCACATCACCTCAATATCTCGGGGTCTAGGATACCTGAAAGCGTTGGGGTATTCATTAGGAGCTTACGCTGACAATGGCATACGTGAGATCAGTTTAGGGTTCGTTATCTGCACGCACAATTCGTGACTACGGGAAGGATAGACTGGCCACATATTCCTTCATGAACTCAAACCTTTACCAAATTTGACGGTCCTAGCAGTTCATGAACTCAGGCATTTACAAAATTTGACGGTCCTAGCAGTTCATGAACTCAGGCCTTTACAACATTTGACGGTCCTAGCAGTTCATGAACTCAGGCCTTTACAACATTTGACGGCCCTAGCAGTTCATGAACTCAGGCCTTTAAAACAGTTGACGGTCCTAGCAGTTCATGAACTCAGGCCTTTACAACATTTGATTGTCCCAGCACTTCATGAACTCAGGCCTTTACAACATTTGACGGTTCTAGCACTTTATATATACCGGCAGCAGGTTTGTGCTACAGAACTCGTCGTAGTTGTTGTTGTTGTTGTTGTTGATGTTGATGTTGTTGTTGCTGCTGTTATTGTTGTTGCTGCTGCTGCTGCTGCTGCTGCTGCTTTAGAATATCTACAATCCTAAAACGTCAACACACTGCCATATTGTGGCAGTGGCTTACTGGCTGTGCGCTTGCTTGTTGGCACGGTGATCATTGGTTTGATCCGCGTCAGGGCGGATTCAATTTTTTTAAAAATTTATTTACCTAAGCTGTCTTTATCAATGAATGTAAGAAAGCCAGTGCTGAAATGGTATATAGAGCCAGTTTTGCTGTATGGCAGTGAATCTTGGAATGTAAATGAACAAATTAGGAAGAGCTTGGAAGCAGCAGAGATGTGATTTTTGAGACTACCAGAGTAACTAACATCGATTGCCTGAAAGAGGCTAATGCAACTAGAACGCTATATATAAGACAATATAATATAAGAATAAGAAAGAAACAAACAGCTTTCTTTGGTAATGTGATGAGAAGAGAGACATTGGAGAACATCATGACGACTGAAAAGATCGAGGGGAAGAGAAGCAGAGACAGACCAAGAGAAAAGATGCTGGATGGATTGAGACGGTGGCAGGGAGGAACATCATCAGCAGAGTTGATCCAGAACACCAAAGACCGAGATCTGTGGATAGCCATGAACGCCTACGCCAGCTGGCAGGGCACTTGATGATGATGAGGCTGTCTCCTCTACTCACATACATTAAAATATGTACACGAACATGTCTTGACCACATCACCTATTAATTGTGGATTGGTCTATAAAACTATGGGTCTAGCGCACCTTGATGCGGGTAAACGGGTCCTTTACAACTTACATTCCATGTTTTGTTTTTTGTTTTTTTCCCGGTCCCCAAGCTATTTCAGGCTTTGGGTCTGTGATGTGATACAACCATCACATGTGTAGGCCTGATTACACAAGGAATAGGTGATCAATCGTTCCCTCATTTAGTAGATGACGAGCCCAGGAATCGAACTTTCGTGTGATCGTGTTCCTGGTTTTATCAGCGCAGTTTTCTGTCAACTTCGTTAACTCGCCCCGACTTACATTCTTCTTATTTTTTTTTTCCCTCGCGTGTCCTTTACAGGACATCGCTGTCAACATCAGCATCTTTCAGCTGATTGTTGATTTCTTGGCAAGATTACGCTCAGTAGTTTGCCATTGCTTTCTGGGCGACCAGCTCACATACCCCGTAAGTTACCAACGCTGCGAGAACCGCTATCGATTCTCGCGCAGATTACGTTCCTCACGTGGATATACGGTATTGCGGAGAAAGACGTTAAATCTAGGCCAGGGAGACCGGCCACATGTATAGGTCAAATATCAAACACATAGGATTAACATTGTCAAAATATTGGTAATATACTACACAAGAACATGTTAATCTTACCATTAAGAACGTAGTAAGTATAAGTAGTGCATTGGTAGCCTGTTCTACACCTATAGGCAGCCCACAGCCCATTGCTCGCGCTCGAATATTGTCTGTCATGTTCGACGTGGTAGGTTATCCACGAAGTTGTGGCAAAGCCAATCACAAACAGAAGAAGGCCAATGACAAAGCAGATGATTGCACCTTTCAGCCATATGGAGGCTGTTCGTAGAATGTTCGCCATTAATCTTTGGTTGTCACTGTCGGAGAAGAGTCACCTATGGATTGGAAAATGTTAGTCATTGTTGCAATAACTACATCTTTTACTGGGAATATTGTTACAGGCATTGTTGTATTAACTATATTTTTACATGAAATATTGTTACAGACGTTGTTTCAGAAAACCAAAACAATGTTTTCCAGTAGTGAATTTGAATAACGAAGACAAAAACAATAATTGCACGATAAACAGACCATGTGATTGATTGAAACAGTACCTTTCGCGTATTGATTAATGCACACAATAGTCGCTTGTTAAAGTTTGCAGAAGCCATTAATGATTAATCTACATAGGCCAGTTTTGTGCAAACAGAAAGACATGATAGTCAGTTTAAGATTACCGTGGTAGATAACTGACATTACTGTGCTAACATGTGTATATTTCATCTTGAACTATTTATTTAGCTATTTTACTTTATGTTGTGTGAATCCTGCAGTATGTACCTGACGAGATGCAGCGAAATATGCCAGGCAATAAATCGTGCAATCTATTGTTTGTGTCTTCGTTATTCAAACAGACACTGATGTAATAACGACATATTTACAAGGAATATTGTTACAGCAGTTGTAACTTTAACTATTTCACTCCAAGACATTGTTTTTGGTCTTCTAGGGAAAAGTATAAACTGGGGACTGGACAAATTAAAGTAACATCTGTGATTAAAACATTTACAGTAACATCTGGGAATTAAACATTTACAGTAACATCTGGGAATGAAACATTTACAGTAATATCTGGGATAGATATATTTACAGTAACATCAGAGATAGGAAGATTTACAATAACACCTGGGATAGAAAAATTTACAATAAAATCTGGGTTCGAAACATTTCCAGTAACTTCTGGGATAAAAACAGTTACGTATCATCTGAGATATAAATCTTTATAGTAGGATCCGAGCTAGAAATATTTACGGTAACATATGGGATCCATCCATCATGTGCCATGCCGGTAAGCGTGGGCGGTCTTGTTTTGTCATCTCACGCGATCACCAGAGTCGTGGATCAGCTCAGTGTTTCTGTCTCGACCATGCCACGAGGCCAAGCCATCCAGGTATTTGCTTCTAGGTCTTCCTCTTGGTCTGTTCCCTTCGATCTTACCAGTTGTCACCAAGTTCTCCAATTCATTTCTTCTCATAACATGCCCAAACAATTTTGACTGTCTGCGTCTAATATCTCTAATCAGTTTACGATCTTCATTTGTTTCTTGAAGGACTTGTTCATTGGTCTTTCTGGCTGTCCATGGTATTCTTTGTATTTTCCTCAGAAACCACATTTCTACAGCCATCAGATGTTTTTCAGCTTGACTGCTCATTGTCCATATAAAAGTACAGGTTCTATGTAGCACCTCAACACTTTTTTTCTCGTTTCAATTGACATCTTTTTATTGGTCAGTATGTTTTTCATCTTGCTAAAGGCTACTTTTGCCATGGCGATTCTTGTTCTAATCTCTTCAAGGCATCTCCCATCAGATGTTATGACTGTTCCAAGATAATTGTACCCATTCACTTGTTGAAGAATATTCCCATTTACTTATATATTACATTGTGGTATTTCGTTCTTCCTAGTGACGACCATAATCTGTGTCTTTTTACAATTTAATTCTAACCCTCGTTGTTCACTGTGTGTAACAACCGCTTCTACTAAATGTTGCAGATCCTGTTAATTGTCTGCAATCAAGACTGTATCATCTGCATATCTAATGTTATTGATGCATCGTCCCCCAATGTTGATTCCTTCCATATCTTCAATATTTCTGAAAATACTTTCACTGTACAGGGAAAACAGATCTGGAGACATTACACATCCCTGTCTCACACCTCTCTTAATAGACTGATATTGGCCTACTTCATTACCAACTCTTATGGCAGCCATATGGGATAGAAAACTGTAAATGAGAAAACCACCATGAGCTGACGGTATCTCCAATGAAATAATCAGTAACCTAGGAACAGTGGCTAAAACAAAGCTGTTACGGATCTTCAATAACTGCTGTACCTTATGCAACAGTAGTGTAGAAGGCGCCCTATCGGGACCGTTTTTGAGGTGGAGTTGGCCGCGGAAATCATATAAATATACTGATTATCGATCGTCCATCCCAAATTACAATCTATTTTTGGCTCTTAGCGATCCTGGTCCGCAAAGGGTGATAACGCATGTTATTGATTTTTGGTGTTGAAAAAGTGGGCGTGGCCAAGTGGCCGGGTTGGTGGTCAGGGTTGTCAAGTGACCCCTCGAGGTGTAGGGGGCGGTCCGTCTAGTGAATGGTAGTGGGGGTGGTAGTCTGGTATACAACATAAAACATTCAAAATAACAAAACGATTCAAAGAAAATATACAATTTTAATAAAGGTAAAACATTTTTTATCTATATTTTGTGAAAAGTGGGCGGCGCGGGTGTGGTCAAGTGACTATTTGAGGTGTAGGAAAGGCTACGTCTAGTGACGTGGTGATGGGTAAAGTGAGCGATGACGTAAACGGTGGTCTAGTGATGCATCGGGGTGTACAGCATAAAACATTCAAAAGTGCGTGTCGATATATTGATGTTTCTTTTACCCGCGACCTATTGAATTTGTCTAGTGTTGGCGTGGTCGTATAGTAATAGTAGTAGAGTTTTGTTAGTAGTAATATTAGTCATCATAATTAAGAGACATGTTGGATGGCGTGGGTGAACATGCCTCACCACAAATTGCGATTTCAGAGGGTACCTACGTATGTTTACAAGTTAGGGTACAGAGGTGTGCGGATAGGACTAATGGCTGGGGTGATATACGACCTGTGATTGGGAACGGGTGCAAAGAAGCTTCAAATGAAAACCGTAAAACGCACAAAGACTGATATCTATATATATAAAAGACAATCTTTGTAAGTATGTATGTACGTATGTCCTCTCTGCGTTCGCGAACGGTCCATCCGATTGAGATGAAATTTTCTACACATGTTCTTCTCATTCCCACCCAGCAAATTGTCATAGTTTGTTAGTTTACAAACAGTTATTTACGTAATAAAATTTAATTTTTTAAATTACATTATAATTAGTATATAGCAAGGGTCTTAACTTAAGAAAAGTTATATCAAGTGACATAACATTTAGTAGCATTGCTATATATGTAATTTAAATAATTGTTGCTTTTTTCTCAAAGTTTTATAAAACGTTTATCTACTGTTATCTACAGGCATATGCGTTATAATAGATACTGATAAAATCTTTAAGGCATTTTTAAAGTTTTCATAAAAATAAGGCATCTATTTTAAATACGTGAACATTTTGTATCTCATCTTTTTATTTTTCTTCAACTGCACATTAGATGAGTTACTAAATTATTTGTTAGACATTCCCATATGTATGACAGTTACACCCACGTTTACAGGAAATTAACCACACACATCCCTCTCCTGTCCATTCTCTTGTTTATAAAATACTAGCTGACCCGGCCCGGCTTCGCCCAGGCCCTGGAGGGAATCTATCTATCAGTCTGCTTGTTTGTCTGTCTGTCTGGCTGACCCGGCCCGGCTTCACCCAGTCCCTGGTGGGGAGCATCTCATTTAATTCATATACGTAGTCACATAAAATCTTTTATAACCATTGGGAGTCTCTGTGGCGAAGTGGTCAAGCCGTTTGACGTTTGACTCGTGAGCCGAAGGTTGTGGGTTCGATTCCGGGCCACGTCCTTCGGTTTACGAGTTAAATGTTTCGGAGACTCCCATGGGTCGTCGCTAAAAGCTACGGAGTTCGTGCTTTGTGCGACGCTTTCCGTACTGCGGAAAGAGACCGAGCCATATGGGATAAAAACCCGGTGCAATGAAGTCGACCCTGTCGACTTTTAAGCGACGTAGTCATATAAGCTCTCCCGTTCCCGACTGTCTGTTTATCTGTCTGTCTGTCTGACCCGGCCCGGCTTCACCCAGTCCCTGGTGGGGAGCATGTCATTTAATTCATTCATATAAGTAGTCAAATAAGCTTCCGTTCCCGACTATCTGTCTATCTATCTGACACGGCGTGGTTTCGCCCAGCTCCTGGCGCACAGTAACTTAAAAGAATGTCCTTCCACACACCATTCATTATTTTTAATGAAAACTGTTTTTAATCACCGACATGACAGTTGATAAGTTTTGTAAGCAGAAAAAGATGGGTTAAAATGTTATGCATAATGCATTATTTTTATGCAAACTTTAAAAATACCTTAAAGATTATATCATTATTTAATATAACTCATATGCCTAAAAATAACTATAGACAAAGAGTTTAACAATAGTGCAGGTAAGTCCAACAATATGACTATAAAGTATATAGAAATGTTATTAAAAGTTATGCCCCTTGAAATAACTTTTCTAGAGTGAAGTCCCCCTGCTATATAGACATTATATAATGAAAATGGAAAAGTAAATGTTATTAAATAAGTAGAAGATTTTACATTAAGAAATTATTATAGTCGGTTGCACAGGAATGAAAGGAAGACGTGTAGAAAATTTCATCTCAATCGGATGTACCGTTATCGAACGCATCCAAGACCCACAAACCCACAAACAAACATACACTCTGTTTTATAGATATAGACTAGCTGACCCGGCCCGTTTATGGGCTTCATATATAGAGATTGTCATGGACTCTGTTATTCCCTCTGTCCATCTTTTACATGGTCGGCCTCTTCTTCTGGTTCCATTTGGTCTGTACACCAATGCTTTTTGTGTTATACTGTTAGTTGGTAGCCTAGTTAATGGCCGAGCATCTAACTTGCTGTTTTCTAACGAAAACTGGCTCCGCGGAGAATGTGTTACGGGCGCAATTCGTAAACCCGCATACCCGCGTTCGAAAACAGCTGTGGGTGATTTGCCAGCAGACCGCCATACGTATGCTTTATAAAATGGTATGGGTTCCGGTCGTTCAGAAAGCAATGGCAAACTACTGAACGTAAACTTGCTCAGGAATAACGAACAGCTAAAAATGCTGGTATTGACTGCTAAGTCGTGTAAAGGATGTGCAACAACTTCTAACGAAATCTAGCGCTGCTACAATCCCCACTTTAGTCCTGACAAATGATTCTTAAGAAATGAAAATTAGGGGGCATAACAATATAATTTTAACTTTAGGGGCAGTTTCTCTAATTAACTCTTTCGCTACCATGAGCCCATCTTGGGACACGATGGATTTCCTGTGATGGCAGTCCGTCCTTTTAGTCCCACAAAATGATCACTGGTTTATTTCATATATTTCTGCTCCGTTTCGAAATTTTAAGTTACAATAAACTGAAAAGTCGTACAGCCGAAAGATTTCTACGCCATGTTTATGAGGTCAAACGTTTTCTAATATTGGATTCTTGTGAATTTTCAGTTTTAAGGTAGTGTTAATTTGTTTTTTTCACAATGGAAACGCCCACCAGTTTGCGTCCACGTAGTATGACTTGAGATCAAGCTAGATTATTGTTTATAACTGTTTTAAACAATAGTGATTCCCTTATCAGTGAATATTTAGAAAGAATTTTTAGTTGTGTCTAAAGTTTTAGCACGTGGTGATAAAGAAAAACCAGTGAATGTTCGTCAACAACTGAGTGTCTGACAATGAAGCACGAATGGCTGAAGTTTACGTCTGTCATTATTGCTATGGGACTTGATCCAAGACCATGTATCAAAGACTACTGGTGTACAAGTGCACATTTATATACTCCTTGGTATGCCACTGCCACTACGTTTCCCAGTAATCAATTAGAAAATTATAATATATTTATCACACCATGTTTCATGTATGTCAACCTGAGGGTACCCAAAACAAAAAAAAAAAAAATTGATCCTCTTGTTGACATGATTCTGAAGAATATCCAGGAAGCATTTTACCCATTTGAAAATGTGTCCATTGATGAAATGATTATTTGGTGGAAGGGCTAAATAAAGCTAAAAAAACCATGCATTGTTGTCTCTACCAAGTCTGTAGTTAGAACTGTTGAGAGCGGATTGCGAAAACCGCAAAGCAAGCCGAAGATGGTCTCCATGAAAATAACACGGCGATGAATGGCTGCGACAGAATGGACCAAATGGTTGGATATTATAATATCCATGATAGGAAAACCATTAAGTGGTGGAAGAAGATCTACTACTAGATCTTTGAAATTGCACAGATCAATGCTCACATCCTACATTCCATATGGCAAACAGAGAAAGGAGGATAAAAATTGTTATAGAAGGATTTCAAGTAAAGGAAAGTGCTCATCGCGAAGTAGCTCAGAGTATTCCTGAAAGTTTGACACTCTGCCTGCCGAAGAATTTCAGTCTGTTGCAGGAAATTATGCCGAAAGATTTACATGAGCCAAGCATTTAATAGAATTTGTCGGTGTCAATAGAGACTGTGTTTTTTGCAGCACTCGAACTAAACGACACATATCATCTTTTGTTCGCTCCGGCTGCACTAATAGAACAGACTTGTGCGCCAAAGTTTGCTTTGCAGCCTATCACAAATAGACTGCCACATATAGTAAATAAAAACAAACAGACATGACAATTAAATGTAAATCTGCCAAGTGTTTTCCTAATTTTTGTCTGAAAAAAGAAAAATACATGATTCAGAATCTGCGGCAAAATTTCTTTTCGGATGATTGATTCGGAGCAATTGTATTTATAGTTTAGAAAAGTGTTGTTTGTGCAGTAAATTCAACAGGATTAGCAGTGATCAGGATATTGGATAACAACGCCCCCTTGGTAAGTACAATGTTTACATTATTTTTACCTACTTTTGTCCAATTATTTTACAAATTATATTATTATTTTTATTTTATTTACAACCTAAAGCAGAAATTCTCATACCAACATATTCCTTGTGCAAACCCCTTTATTTTGATATATAATACAACATTTCTGCTACAATTTTAACAATTTTCATAACATTATTGCGACATACACCAACTTCCAGATTTCGGCCATTAGTTTTTTTCATTTTTGTGACAAAGACATGGTTCAGAATATGCACCAAAACTTCCTTTTGGGTGATTTAAATGAGCAATACTGTTTATATTCTTGAAGACAAGTGGTGTTTGTTTGATTATTCAGTAAATTAAACATTATTAGCAGTATAGGAGTGTAGAAAACACATTCTAAGTGCATAGTTTACATTATTTTTACCTACTTTTGTCCAATTATTTTACAAATTATATTATTATTTTATTTTATTTACAACCTAAAGCAGAAATTCTCCTACCAACATATTCCTTGTGCAATCCCCTTTATTTTGATATATAATTCAACATTTCTGCTACAATTTTAACCATTTTCATAACTTTACTGTGACAGACCCCACCTTCAAGATTTCAGCCATTATTTTTTGTCATTTTGTGTGGAAAATACATGGTTCAGAAAATGCACCAAAACTTCTTTTTGGGTTACTTTAATGAGCAATACTGTTTATATTCTTGAAGACAAGTGGTGTTTGTTTGATTATTCAGTAAATTAAACATGATTAGCAGTATAGGAGTGTAGAAAACACCTTATAAGTGCAGTTTTTAAAATAATTTTTACCTCTTTAATTTCAGTTGTTATTATTAAACCTCTCATTATTGTCATAATATTTGTAACCTATCAATTAATTATTAACACTGTCATGTTCCTTGTGCAATCCTCTTTAATTTGATATGTAATACAATAGATCTGCTACCATCTTAACCATTTTAAAAGCATTATTGTAACACACCCCTAGTTCCAATTTTCTGCCATAAATTTCTGTTTGGTCACAGCCCAGTTTTTGTTTGGTAGTGAAAGAGTTAAAAGTGTTAAAAAAAATATTATGTGTATTCATAGCAATTTATTCACGTATATAAATAAACTGTTTTATCCACTTAACACATCATATAATGTTAATTAATTCTGTAAGTTTTCATATTTTCTTTATATATTTTAAAATGTTTAATATGTAGAATTTATCACCCACTTCTTTGTTCTGGATTTAAAGTTTATTAAATGTATTGTCAGAAGTTGTATATTCTTCTCATCATTACTTTTATAAATAAAAACATTATTTTGTTTGTCTCTTTCTTATTGTTGCATATAATGTACTAAGTACTAGTTTCATTAGCCTGTTCCAGGCAGTCGTTAGTAGTTATCTAGGCGGTATTTAATACCCAAATGGGGTTTCAAACTTCCGATAAATCCTTCTTTATGGGGTTATCCCTCCATCTTGTTTCGTCATAAAAACGGCCCTCCATTGACCTCAATATTTGAACTTGGCGGGTATTTTCTTACGTCTGGGTGACTACTTTCGGTTGTCCTGATGACTACTTCCGGTCCCGGGGCGGGCGGGCGTGAACAGGACCTCCGCCGGCCGCCTCGGCTTCCCCCGACCGCTTCCGAGACCATTCAAAGACAGCGATTTAAGCCTCGGGCATGTGGAATACTTATATAGACTATATATACTATATAATAGTTGCCGGGCATCTGGGTTCGAGTCGCAGTGTGTGTGAGTGTGTGTGTGTGTGTGTGTGTGTGTGTGTGCGTGTGATCGAACCCCAGTTATGTAGATATCGACCCCCATCGATGAGGAGATCGAAATCCAATATGACTGAGTGGAAAAATGATTTATTCCATTATTCGAGTTACCCCGAGTAGGCTAAGTAATGACCGCATGAATAAACTTTCCACGCTGATAGCTAATTCGGTAGGTGTCCCTACCCATGTATCAACATTAAGCGCTTGGTGAAAATCTTTATTAAAAATATACTAGACATGGTTACATTACTATTAAAAAATTAACCCTACAACATAATAAATGGCTAAATGTCTTGTATGTTTAGCGGAGCATATTAATGTCAATATAAAACTACTAGTCTCAATTAATTTAAGACGTAACTTGCTAAGATAATTATTAAAATATGTAATATTATTAAACCCCACAATTATACTCCCTTAATTATAAAAGTAACCAGGGAACACTAGTCATGGCTCTTGACTCAACCAGAAGTAATAAGCTCCCCTGACCGCTAGATTATACTTGCGCGCACAGGTAAAAGGTCACGCGCTAACCCCACCACGACCAGCTCTGATCAATACCGGAGATAAACACGCACACTATAGCTGGCTGACACCACCGCTTGCCAACTCGAGCTGATCTTACCTGAGATAAACACGCCCACTGAGGCGCTCTGGATGACCGTTAACTAGTATTATTATGCATGCAGTACTAAATCGAGCAAGAGAGGGAAATCTTGTGTTTAAGATTGGTAAAGTTAAGTCAGCCTTTCAAAATAAAATGCAGCACAAATATGTATTTATTTGCTGTAAATATGGATCTTCTGATTGAATTAAAGCAAAAGCCTATAAATCTACTTCGACCAAAGATAAGCTGTGAAATCGTCTCTACCTCCAAGTAGAATATGAACAACACATATAAGCGAAAACAGCACTGTGTGCCAGGTCGACTTGCGTAGGGCGAACATGTCTATTTTTAACGGATTTCATTCGATGTATGCAGTGCAAGGAATAGGCAACAAGCAGTCTACCCGCTCCTTCCCGGGAATATCTTGAGAGCACTATGTGAAGAGGGTGTATCACCAGCTAGGTGTCTATCTATTACAGTACGTTGCAGTCAGCCCCAACATTGTTTGGTTGCCCGTGTGCCATCATGATGTGCCGTGTGTGTAAGTGCATGCGCGAGCGCGCGCGCGCGTATGTGTGTGTGTTATCAATTACAGGACATCGCAGTCTACCTCAGCATTCTGTGGAGCGTCAGGCTTCCTGGGGCAAGTTTGCAATTGTCATTTTGAACGAACGACAGCCATGTCATGTGGCAGTGTGTGTGTGTGTGTGTTATCAATTACAGGACAATGCAGTCAACCCCAACATTGTTTGGATGTTCGTGTGCCACCATGATTTGCTGTATCATGTCACGATCAAATTTATGACTCATACTATAGTTATGTGACTGTCTATTACATATTACAGTCAAGGTGTAATGCAATGCATTTACATGACGTCGCAGTCAGCCCCAACATTGTTTGGTTGTTCGTGTTACATCATGACTTGCCGTGTTATTTCATGACCAAAGGTATGCCTCGTACTATAACTTTGTGTCTAACTATTACATACTGCAGTCAAGCTGTAATGCATGGCATTTATAGGACATCGCAGTCAGCCCCAGCATTCGTGCTTCCTTGGCAAGCTTCCCGTTGTCTTTCTGAACAACCGGCACCCATGATCTTCTCTAGTGTCTGTCATCAGGATTACCATCATCAGCATCACCCACCACCACCAACAAAATCATATCATCAGCAGCAGCAGCATCTCATCATCATCATCATCATCATCATCATCATCATCATCATCTGAGGGTGACTTCATGGGTGACTCATCAAGGGGCTATGTCGGCGGAGTGAACGTACGTGAACGTATTCAGACATGTCTTTGGGGAAAACTGGAGGATGAATCAGAGCGTACTAACAGCGTAACGATACAACCGAGAAATTTGTGTAATGGTCACAGTCGATTAAATATGGCGATGCTTCCGGTCATATGTCTAAGGTACACAATCGAAATATATGACTAAAACCGGTAAATATGGCGTCGCATTCGATCACATGTGTAAGTGTACAACCACGTGGATAAAACCGATCAAAGATGGCGCTGTAGCCGGTCACATGTCTTATGGGATACATCCGAAACACGTGACTAATAACTCAACCGCTCAAAGATGGAGTCGCATCCGGTCACATGACCAGACAGTGCATAATAATCTGCTGAGTCATCCTACGTCAGCAAATAGCGTGTATAAGACGACCAGCATTCATCGAATAGAAGTTATGGTCTCAGTGAACGGCAACCAGCTCACAATGTTACAACTCGCTAATGGTAAGTTGGTTTTGTGATAAAGCTCTCACATTTTCGTTGTGTTTCTCCAAGCAGGCGTATGGATAACCTAACATACTAGTATAATACATGGGGATATATGGTGCTAGACGCATATATCTGAAGAGACAAGTCATTTCTTCCTATAGTATTTAGGCTGGGTCGACATGAGCTGGTATTCGAACTTTTGAACACAGCACTATGGTGGTACCTTAATAATATAGGTAGTAATGTGTAGTCGTAGGGGAAGGTGAAAGTGTACTGCGGGTCCACATACCCATTATCGATAGAAATATATGAAGTGTGTAACAGAAAGTGCATGTCAGATTACATAGCTATTAGATATAATATCAGTGTCCATAACGCTGATAAAGTACCCTGTTCTTATCTGTTTTACAGATACTGAGATCCATGAAAACCTAATTAGCAAACTGTGGAGCATACTAAGAGCTGAACCATACAGCTATTGCATGGCGTGTCTTAATATCCCACAAAATCAAGAAGACGAGAATCCATTCAGTCATTCTTGTTATTATGGTGAGGGTGGTAGTTTTGCAGATCTAGTAACGGTTCGATTGCGGGATGTACTACAACAGAACTTCGCCAAACAAGAAATAATCACATTAAGCTTGAATAGAATTGAGGAGTGCATCCTCGACTATAATCAACAACAGGATACTCCAGAACCATCCTCACCAAACGTCGAGTGAACATCATCACCAGCATCCTTAACCTTTAGTCAATCCACACTAGCGGGCGAGTATTAAAACACCTACATAAAAAACAAAATGACTGTATTATACTTACAGTCCTGTCTTTAATAGCTGACCAGTCAGCAATACGAAGATAACTACAGTGGGTGTGAGGAGACTGCATATGTATATCACTGGTATTCCGACTTCATAGACTGTAGCTCACAGTAAATACAACGCAAGTAACACGGCGCCCTCTACGATATCTATTTCATCATGTTGAGAGGTCAGGACGCGAGCATGACCCGCATTCCCCAACCCAAATTAAACATCCAACGGGTCAACGAGCGGGTAGTAGAACGCTTATCCGCTCCATACGGACAGCTGCGTCAGCATAATCTGAATCGCTTGACCTAAGAAACTGACTGAAACCGGTTTTATGCCTGGCTCAAAAACTAGTATATAAACCCGAGGCTGGTAATACTCAACCATTGTGATCAGAAGATGACTACAGACCTCAAGACTGTGCCTGCTAACTGAGTCTACATGACTCATAGTGGTGAGACTATTACACCAGTGGGAGGTGGTGATAAGGCAGTGTTTGTCTCATCCTACAGAGGAACGAGCACGTTACACATCCGAAGATTTTACGGTGAATCCGACAAGAAGTTCCCAACTAAAATTGGAATGACACTTACTCGGCAAGAATATGAACAAATGATCGCCATGCATCGCGAGATCCTAGCTGACTTTGACAGACTCAACCAAGTTGATCAAGCCAGTAACGAAATCAAACAAGGTATTAATAGAGACAAGCAAGTCAGTAACCAAAACATTCAAGTCAGTGCTCATGTCAAACAAGACACTACCAGAAGCCATCAAGTCCAAAACACTCAAGTCAATGCTCAAGTTAAACAAGGAACTAACCGAAACCACCAAGTAGACGCATACTATACCGCCAGTTTTCAACCCAGCTACAGTCAGATGTGTGATGACCCCAGCAACCAGATGTGTGATGAGCCCAATAGCCAGCTGTTTAATGTGCAACAAGACACCAACCGAAGTAATCAAGTCCAACACACTCAAGACAGTACTCAAGTCAAACAGGGTACTAAACGAAGCCACCAAGTAGACGCATACTATACCACCAGTTATCAACCCAGCTACAGTCAGATGTGTGATGACCCCAACAACCAGATGTGTGAAGAGCCCAATAGCCAGATGTTTGATGTGACCGACACTCAGATGATTGATGGCCCTGTTGTCTACAATACTCAGATGTCAGCCCACCAATCAGGAGACCAGCCTTATGACTACATGCCAAGTGACATATACATACCAGGCTACCAGCTGGAAAAACCAACCTACTTAGACAATGGTGTGAAGAAGCCCAGAAACAACATACAATGTGTATAGCTCTGTATGTGAAAATAAAATGCTGTGATGATACTATGTATTCCAGCTCATAGAACATCATCCGTTTCGTGTAATGACATTATGAATTTTTTATTCTTGTAAAATGTACTGAAATACTGTAAAATGCACTGAAATACTGTAAAATAAACAGGTAAATAGATTATAATTACGTCTTGGTTGTTGAATATTTAGTGTTTACGGTGTATATAGTTGTCATGTGGTGAGAGAATGAAGGGCAAAAATCTTGGTCAAGTAATAAAATTTGTTAGCCAAATGGGAAAATTTTTGGCTACATTTCAACCAGACTTATAAAAAAAAAAGCTCACCCAAACTTATGAAGAGTAGGAAAATTTGTTAACCAAAGTGAAACATTTTGGTCACATTTCAACCAAACTTATAAAAATCTCAGTAAAACGTATAAAAGTAGGATCATTTGTTAACCAAATGTGAAAAGGTTAGCCAAATTTCAAACCAAACTTATAAAAAGCTCAGTCATACATATGAAAAGTAGGGAAATTTGTTAACCAAACGTGAAAAGTTTGGCGAAATTTCACCCAAACTTATGAAATGTAGGAAATTTTGTTGTCCAGATGTGAAAAGTTTTACCAAATTTCACCCAAACTTATGAAAAGTAGGAAACTTTGTTAACCAAAGGGCAAAAATCTTGGTCAAGTAATAAAAATTTGTTAGCCAAAGGGGAAACATTATGGATACATTTTCATCCAGACTTATAAAAAGCTCACCCAATATTATGAAAAGTAGGAAAATTTGTTAACCAAAAGTGAAAAGGTTAGCCGAATTTCAAACCAAACTTATAAAAATCTCAGTCAACCATATGAAAAGTAGGAAAATTTGTTAACCAAACGTGAAAAGTTTGGCCAACTGTCACCCAAACTTATGAAAAGTGGGAAATTTTGTTGTGCAGATGTGAAAAGTTGACCACATTTCACCCGAACTTATGAAAAGTAGGAAACTTTGTTAACCAAATGGCAAAAATCTTGGCCAAGTAAGAAAATGTGTTAACCAAATGTGAAAATTTTTGGACAAGTTTGGCCAAATTTCAAACAAAACTCATAAAGAAGTAGGAAACTTTGTTAACCAAATGGGAAAGTTTGACCAAAGTTCATCGAAACTTATAAAAAGTAGGAAACTTTGTTAACCAAATGTGAAAATTTTTGGACAAGTGAAGAAATATTTCATGCAAAACTTATGATAAGTAGGAAATTTCGTTAACAAAATAAAAATTTTAGCCAAATTTCAGCCAAACTTATAAAAAGTAGGAAAATTCCTTAACCAAAGGGTGGAAAATATCTCACGTTGTCATTTCACATCTCAACCTACTAGAGATATTCACCTGTCCCCTATGCAAACAACAGCTGTATTTCAGAAAATTGAATGTATATTATGTAATAAGTCACTATAATTGAAAGAAAAAAAGAAAATTTCAACAATAAAATTTTACCAAAAAAATTAAATTTATCTTTATCTTTCCAAGTTGAATGTTTCATGTAGAAATTTAATTGTTAATTTTTTTTTTTATTTACAATTTTATTGTTGAAATTTTCTTTTTTTTTCCTTCAATTATAGTGACTTATTACATAAGAAACGTTTAATTTTCTAAAATACAACTGTTGTTTGCATAGGGGATAGGCGAATATCTTATAAGTTTCGATGAACTTTGGTCAAACTGTTCACATTTGGTTAACAAAGTTTCCTAGTTTTTTATGAGTTTTGTTTGAAATTTGGTCAAACTTGTCCAAAAATTTTCACCTGTGGTTAACACATTTTCTTACTTGGCCAAGGTTTTTACCATTTGGTTAACAAAGTTTCCTACTTTTCATAAGTGTGGGTGAAATTTGGTCACACTTTTCACATCTGGACAACAAAATCTCCCACTTTTCATAGGTTTGGGTGAAAGTTGGCCAAACTTTTGAAGTTTGGTTAACAAATTCTTCCTACTTTTCATATGTTTGACTGAGATTTTTATATGTTTAGTTTGAAATTTGGTTAACCTTTTCACATTTGGTTAACACATTTTCTTACTTGGCCAAAATTTTTGCGCTTTCGTTAACAAAGTTTCCTAGTTTTCATAAGTTCGGGTGAAGTGTGGTCAAACTTTTCACATCTGGACAACAAAATCTCCCACTTTTCAAAAGTTTGGGTGACAGTTGGCCAAACTTTTCACGTTTGGTTAACAGATTTTCCTACTTTACGTATGTTTGACTGAGCTTTTTATAAGTTTGGTTTGAAATTCGGCTAACCTTTTCACATTTCGTTAAAGAATTGTCCTACTTTTCATAAGATTGGGTGAGCTTTTTATAAGTCTGGTTGAAATGTAGCCAAAATTTTCACCCCCTGGCTAACAAATTTTATAACTTTTCCAAGATGTTTGCCATTTGGTTAACAAAATTTCCTACTTTTTATGAGTTTGTTTGAACTTTGGCTAATCTTTTCACTTTCGTTAACAAATTTTCCTACTTGTTGATGCTTGTGGTTGAACTTTGACCAAACTTTTCACCTTTTGGTTACCAAATTGTCCTACTTTTCATAAGTTTGGATGAAATGTGGTTAAAATTTTCACCTTTGATTAACAAATGTTCCTACTTTTCATACGTTTGACTGAGCTATTTATAAGTGTGGATGAAATGTGACCAACACTTTTCACATTTGGTTAACAAAGTTTCCTACTTTTCATGCGTTTGGGTGAGGTTATTATAAGTCTGGTTGAAATGTAGCCAAAAATTTTCCCGTTTGGCTAACAAATTTTATTACTTGATTGAGATTTTTGCCCTTCATTCTCTCATCGCATGACAACTATATACACCGTAAACACTAAATATTCAACAACCAAACCGTAATTATAATCTATATACCTGTTTATTTTACAGCATTTCAGTGCATTTTACAGTGTTTCAGTACATTTTACAAGAATAATTAAAAAAAAATTCATAATGTCATTACACGAAACGGATGATGTGCTATGAGCTGGTATACATAGTATCATCACAGAATTTTATTTTCACATACAGAGCTATACACATTGTATGTTGTTTCTGGGTTTCTTCACACCATTGTCTGAGTAGGTTGGTTTTTCCAGCTGGTAGCCTGGTATGTATATGTCACTTGGTCGGTAGTCATAAGGCTGGTCTCCTGATTGGTGGGCTGACATCTGAGTATTGTAGACAACAGGACCATCAAGCATCTGACTGTCGGGCACATCAAACATCTGGCTATTGGGCTCTTTACATAGCTGGTTGCTGTGGTCATTACACATCTGACTGTAGCTGGGTTGATAACTGGTGGTATAGTATGCGTCTACTTGGTGGCTTCGTTTAGTACCCTGTTTGACTTGAGTACTGTCTTGAGTGTGTTGGACTTGATTGCTTCAGTTGGTGTCTTGTTGCACATTAAACAGCTGGCTATTGGGTTCATCACACATCTGGTTGCTGGGGTCATCACACATCTGACTGTAGCTGGGTTGAAAACTGGTGGTATAGTATGCATCTACTTGGTGGTTTCGGTTAGTTCCTTGTTTAACTTGAGCATTGACTTGAGTGTTTTGGACTTGATGGCTTCTGGTAGTGCGTTGTTTGACATGAGCACTGACTTGAATGTTTTGGTTACTGACTTGCTTGTCTCTGTTAGAACCTTGTTTGATTTCGTTACTGGCTTGGTTAACTTGTATGAGTCTGTCAAAGTCAGCTAGGATCTCGAGATGCATGGCGCTCATCTGTTCATATTCTTGTCGAGTAAGTGTCATACCCGTCTTAGTCGGGAATTTATGGTCGGCTTCACCGTAAAATCTTCGGATGTGTAACGTCGTCGTTCCTCTGTAGGATGAGACATACACGGCCTTATCACCACCGCCCACTGGTCTAATAGTCTCACCACCACGAGTCATGTAGACCCAGTTAGCAGGCACAGTCTTGAGGTCTATAGTCATCTTCTGTTCAGAATGCTTGAGTGTTACCAGCTTCGGGTTTATATACTAGTTTTTTTTAGCCATGCGTGAAACCGGTTTCAACCAGTTTCTTAGGTCAAGCGGTTCAGATTACGCTGACCTGGCTGTTCGTATGGCGCGACTAAGCATTCTACTACCCACTCCTTGACCTGTTGTATGTTTGAGTTGGGTTGGAGAATGCGGGTCATGGTCGCCACATGACCTCTAGCCATGATGAAATAGATAGCGTAGAGGTTGCGGTGTTTCGCGCTGTAGTCACTGTGAGCTATAGTCTGCAAAGTCAGAATACCAGTACTATACATATACAGTCTCCTCACACCCACTGTAGTTTTCTTCATATTGAAGACAAGCCTGTAAGTATATTACAACCATTTTGTTTTTATGTAGGTGTTTTAATACTCGTCCACTAGTGTGGATTGATATTTTTTAAATTTTAATTACCAGTTACCATACGGGGATTAGACTATCTCGGCCTCTTTCCCTGTTGTTCTTGACTTTTTTCTCTGCTCCAGGACTTTGACTCCTGGTCCCCGGGACTGGGGTTAGCATTTGGTCCATCTCTAGTATACGTCGCTCAAAATTCTCTCGTTCTCTGATTACATGATGCCAGTTGCCATTGCGTTCTTCGGTGCCAACGTGATGAACTGTCAAGAAATGAGGCTCTGTTGAAAAATTAACCTGGAGAGGAGGAAAATCACATTGACACTTATAAGGCTTCAGCGTTTAGTAATTCATAGTGAAATAAAGAGTACCAGATAATAGAATGTACCATTAGACATCGGAACTAACACACCTGTTCTTGGAAGCTATGATCATGACCGTTACTATTTATACATACCTTTCTCGCTGGGTGTTGTATTTCATCTACTGCGACAGAGGAGCAACTTCGGAAACCAGTGGTATGATAGTTTTCATTCCACAAAGCATTGATTTTTTTGAGAAACTCAGAGTCTGGTTCATGACCGGTAGACAGGGGGTCAATATTTTCATCTGAAGAAGAATCTTCAATCAGATCAAATGTTGTCTCATGTGGGTCTACGGTTGCCTGACTACAAGAAGTAGGTTTCTTGCAGAACAACATGTCTAATGACAGAGCTGGAATGAAGAAACAAGAATCACCAGTTTTCACAACAGGTAACGTAGAAGTTGTGCTACTTTTGTCAAAACTGGCGTGCTCTGGTGAACTTTGGTATATATTATTTTGGAAACCAATGTCTTTATTTCTCTGAACGTGCACCATTACTAGTCTTTGGGGATGAAGCTTTTGCTCTGTGTCACATGCATTGTGAGTGGAGTCAGGAATGTTTTTCGTTTGCCAGGGTTCTACTCCGTGATTTAGTGTTTCTCTTTGACGTTTCTCTTGCTTTTTGGAAGAAGGGTGTCCTCTCTTGATAATTTTCTAGGTGTTGACAACATGGATGTCAACTTTAAAATGTTTTGTAAGGTTGAGTGGGGTGTAATCTCAGCCTCTGTGAGTTTGGGTTCCATGAACACCTCCGGACGTAATCATTACCTTCGCGTCTCAGCTGTACCCTTACACAGGTGATCGATTGTGACGCCATCTTTAATCGATTTTAGTCACGTGTTTCGATTGTATACCTTAGCCATATGAGCGGAAGCATCGCCATATTTTGAACGGCTGTGAGCATTACCCAAGTGTCTTGACTGCATCGTTAAGCTGTCAGTACACTCTGAGTCATCGTCACGTTTTCCCCAAAGACATGTCTGAACACGTTCACGTACGTTCACTCCGCCGACATAGCCCTGTGATGAATCACCCAGTCGGTCACCCTCAGATGATGCTGATAATGATGATGAGTTGATGATGATGATGAGCTGATGATGATGATGATGATGATAATGATGATGATGATGATGATGATGATGATGATAATGATGATGATGATTATGATGATGATGATGATGATGATAGTGATTTTTGTTGGTGGTGGTGGGTGATGACGTTGATGGTAATCCTGATGACAGACACTGCAGAAGATCATGGTTGCCGGTCGTTCAGAAAGACAACGGCAACCTTGCCCAAGAAGCATGAATGCTGGGGGTGACTGCAACGTCCTGTAAATGCAATGCATTACAACTTGACTGCAGTATGTAATAGACAGACACAACTATGGTACGAGGCATAGTTTTGGTTGTGACATAACACGCCACATCATGGTGGCACACGTGCAACCAATCAATGTTGGGGTTGACTGCGACGTCCTGTAATAGATAGCCCACACACATGGATGTACACACACACTCGGATGTCATGATGGCACACACGCAACCAATCAATGTTTGGGCTGTCTGCAACGTCCTCTAAATGGATTGCATAAGCAATGTTGGGGCTGACTGCGACGTCCTGTAATAGATAGACAACTAGTTGTCGATACACCCTCTTCACGCGCACATGACCTGGCTGGTGTTCATTCAAAATGACAATTGCAAACTTGCCCAGCACACATGAAACTCCATAGAATGTTGAGGTTGACTGCGCTGTCCTGTAATTGATAGCACACACACACACACTCGGCAGAACACCCCCGCACGCACACACGTCTACATGCGCGCACAAATACACACACACGGATGTCATGATGGCACACGTGCATCCAATCAATATTGGGGTTGACTGCGACGTCCTGTAATAGATAGACAACTAGTTGTTGATACACCCTCTTCACACGCACATGACCTGGCTGGTGTTCATTCAAAATGACAATTGCAAACTTGCCCAGCACACATGAAACTCCATAGAATATTGAGGTTGACTGCGACGTCCTGTAATTGATAGCACACCCGCGCGTGCACACACACTCGGCAGTACACCCACGCACGCACACACACACGCCTACATGCGCGCACACACACACACAAACGGCTGTCATGATGGTACAAGGGCAACCAAGCAATATTGGGGTTGACTGTGACGTCCTGTAATTGATAGCATACACACACACATGCATGTGACATGACTACTGTTCGTTCAATAAGAAAGCAGTAATCTTACCCACCAAACACAACACTACACAGAATGTTGGGACTGACTGCGATGTCCTGTAATTGCTAGCACACCCGCGTGCACGCACACATATATACACACACAGACGCGCACACATATCCCGCGTTACCAAGTCATCAAGGCAAGTACGTATATATGTCTTACCCACTGGGACAAGCAAATATTCTCTTCAGTCCCGATTGTACCACGTCTTCTGATCTCTATCTGCGGTAAGCATTGACGGCCGTCGACGTTAATTGAAAATTCCCTAGGCGTTCTGGTTGATATCGGATAATCTCGTACGACTGTCACTGGCCATTGTATTTCTCGCAAAATCTAGCGGTCAGGGGAGCTTATTACTTCTGTTTGAGTCAAGAGCCATGACTACTCTCCCCCTGGTTACTTTTTTATAATTAAGGGGGTATAACTGTGTGGTTTAATAATATTACATATTTTTATGATTATCTTGGTAAGTTATCATTGTTATTAATTGAGATTCGTAGTTTTTTTTTTTTATTGATGTAACTATTCTCCCCTAAACATACAAGAAATTTAACCGTTATTATGTGTTTTAGGGTTAATTTTTAATAATAATGTTTGCGTGGCTAGTATATTTTTAAAACAGATTTTCACCAAGCGCTTACTGTTGATACATGGGTCGGGACCTCTGCTGAAGCGTACAAAAGTTTATTCATCATCTAACTGTGGATACTCGGGTTAGCTCGAGTGATGGAATAAATCATTTTCTGTCATATTGGATTTAGGTCTCCTCATAGAAGGGGATCGATATCTACATGACTGGAGTTCGATCACACCACACACCCCACCACACACGCACACACACACGCACACTGGGACTCGAACCCGCCACCACCCCCTGCCTCTATTGCCACCCCCGCAGCCACTGCCACCGCTGCCGCCGCCACTGCCCGGGGACCGGAAGTGGTCACCCAGACCCAAGAAAATAACCGCCACAATTTGAAAAATGTGGTCCCCGAAGGATCCAGTTTCGTGACGTCAGAGCGTAGGATCATGACTTTTGTATAGTAAAATATGACGTCACCACGAAGGACTAGAGTCCTAAAAATATAAGTAGTTACAACATCCCTTACTACTCATGGACCAGTCTGACATTCTGAATGCTCTACGAGAAGTAAGACTTTTGCATGAACCAAGTGATGACTGTGAATTTAAAACCATGGCCAGACTGCGAGAACAACAAATTAAAAGAGGGGTGGCCAAACAAGAACACTGCGCAGGAAGCCAAAGAAAATTGATAAACCAACACAGAACTGGTGTCGTTAGCCGCTACACGCTGCGGGATTTTCTGAGGAGGGGATCCGAGCACTTATGGACTGAATGGTTCGATGTGCAATGAGGATGATATGTCGACTAACTAACTATGCAACGGGTGATCTGTGTCTGCAGCTACTCTGAGGTATGCCTTCGCCTGCATCACATTGTGCCTACCAGCAACAGTCGGCAGACCAAGGATGTAACGCATACACACTACTGGGGTGATTCTGGTGCATCCCAGAATGACCCGCATAGCTTTGTTCTGTATGAGCTCTAATTTCAATAGCTGACTCTTTGAGACAGTGAGCAGTCCTAGTCCATAATCAATTACTGAGAGGATCAAGTGCTGGTATAGTGTGAAGAGCATTCTCTGCTCTGTGTCTATTGCAGCCATAGTTTTAAGTGCACTGAGTCCCTTTTGAGATCTTGTCACAATAGTCCCCACATGGTCCTTGAAGGACAGACTCCTGTCAAATGTGATTCCCAGATACTTCAGTTTGTTCTCTCTATTGACGCTTCTACCATCTATCGCGAGGCTTGGGACATCAGCTCTCACAATCCTGCTGTCCAGAGAGCACCACAAAACAGCCGCCTTTTCCGGGTGGATGACAGCACTCATTTCTGTGTGCCAATCAATCACTTTGTTTCCTCCGAAGTCGGAGAGTGTCTGCCTGTACGGCGAGGAACCACCAGTCTGCACACCAATAAGCCAGACATGGGACGACGGATACTCACGCAAACCTCAGGTCCGGTATGACATCACACTGATGTTGGACAACAGGATGCCTACATCCGACATACAGGACTTCGCATTGGAGCTCAAGCCAACGAACACAAGCAAGCAATCACTTTGTCTACTGTCGCCTATAGCTCCTGGGCTGTTTGCTCCCTATCTCTCCCCTGCCTATATGCAAGAATATCATCTGCAAATATTAGTATCTTTCCAACCCCTGGTGCTTCTAAGTTTGCAATCTTGCTCGTATACACGTTAAAGAGCACCGGTAAGATTGCAGATCCCTGTGGCAGTCCCTGGGTTAAAATATGTGGCTTTGAGGTCCATGCACCCAGACGGAGAGCAACCCGACGAGAATGCAGGAGACTGCTATCCAATTTACCAACCAGGGATTGACCCCCTTCTCAATCAGTGCGGTCATCAAATTATCATAGCGAACTCTATTGTACGCTTCCTTGAGATCAAGCGCTGCCGCCATCGTTTCAGTAGTAGTAGTAGCAGCAGCAGCAGCAGCAGCAGCAGCAGCAGCAGCAGTAGTAGTAGTAGTAGTAGTAGTAGTAGTAGTAGTAGTAGTAGTAGTAGTAGTTGTAGTAGTAGTAGTAGTAGTAGTAGTAGTATTAACAGTGGAAAAGAGGAGGAAGAAGGAAGTGTATAGAAGAAGAAGAAGAAGAAGAAGAAGAAGAAGAAGAAGAAGAAGAAGAAGAAGAAGAAGAAGAAGACGAAGAAGAAGAAGAAGAAGAATTATTTCAATTTTCAAGAAAAAAAAATTCCAAATTCGGCTTCGTTCAACTTGCTTCCTCAGCTGTGATTATTGTTGAGGTCCGTGGTTTTTGTGGGTTCATTCACCCTAATTCTTGTCTTGTGCGCTCTTACAAGTAAGTCCTATCTCGGACTGGTTATGTATCGTTTGTGTCTGTGACATCAGCAGGGGGATCGGTCGGCGGTTGTCCTTTGCGCATGTTTCCTCTTGTGGTTTTCTTTGTTGGTGCAGGCTCCTGGCTCGTCTGGCTAGACTGGTTGAAGTCCTTATAAGGACTTTTTATTTAATATTTTTGCCTCCTGTTCTGTATATTGCCCGTAGAAGCTTTTCGATGTTATTTACCTCCTTGCGCTTTTTCTCACTTTCGCGTTTAAGTTCTTGCTGTCTTTCGATTGCTTCCTATGTGGTCAGCCATGGGACGATCTCTCCGTCCTCGATATTATAGTACTCAATGCCGGTATCATAGTCAGAGATTATCTCCGGGAATTCTATGGGTTTCCCCCTGAGTTTCTTCACCTTCTTTCCTTTTGCTCCCTGTCTCCTCATGTATTCCTCGTGTCTGAGTTCCTCTTGCCTTGCCCGTTTCTTTTCTGCTTCTATGCACTCCTCCCATTTCTCCAAGGTGGGTTCCTTTGTAGGCCACTCCATGCCGTTGTCAGGTCCTTCATCTTGTCTTTCTTCGGCTGTCTGGCGGGATGTTGGTTTCCCCTCGGGTGTCTCGGGCGTCGTGGTTCGGCTGCTCGTTTTATCTTGAGGTTCCGGCTCGGTTTTTTGTTGGGTTTCTTGCGGCTTCACTGTGGTCTCTTGCATGGCTTCTGTTGTGTGTGTTTTTTTTAAATTGATTTCATTTCAGCTTTTAGACGTTCTCTCTCCGCTTTTATGGTGCGTAGCATTTCTTCGTTTTCCTTCTTCAGCATGGCCATATGTTCCACTTCTTGCTTGATGTTTTGCTGGATCTCCTTTATTTCCGCCAGTAGTTTCTCGTTGTCGCTGGTCTGAGTCGGCGTTAACAGAGCCTTGACTTGATTCTTCAACTCATCTATCTGTTTTTGCAGTTGATCTCTTTCAGCTTGTGATATACCCGTGGCTGTCTCGCACCTCCGCCTTGCTTCGTTGTAAGATGTCTTTGTGTTGATGGCAAAGTTGAACACGTCTCTGTGTCGTTGCAGGTACGGACAGCACAAGTATCTTGCTCCATGCTTGTCCAGGCAGTTGGCGCACTTTCTTTTGTTGTTGGGTGCTCTGGGATGAATCTCTCTGGTTGTTGTATTTTCTTGCTGACTGATACTGTGGTCGGCATCTCTCTGCCCTCTGTCGTCACCACCGCCAAGGTTATAGGAATCTTGGAGTAGGTGAGGAGCCGCTCCGCATTCAAGAATCGGATGTTGAGGTTCTCTTCTCGAAGCTGCTTCAGGATTTCTTCGTCTGTTAGCTCCACTTGGATACGCTTGATAGCCCACTTGCTTGTCTGTGAGTCGGTGTTCCCGACTCTGGTGTCTTTCTCCTCTCTCTGCTTCTCAGTAGGTTTGGCTCTTGTCTGTGGTGGACTGTCGATCTTCTCCCCCGTGGTGGCTTCAGTAGTAGATGTAGTTTCAGGTTCTTTGATGCAGCTAGCAGGCATGTTCTCCACGTTCATCTTCTTCACGGTCTTGTCGGCTCCCACGCTGCACATCTTGGATACCACGTGTTTCTTTTTGTTGGACTTGCGACGTGACATTTTCTCCCGCGTATCAGGCTTCTTGACTTGTTAAGGCGACTTGTCTTGTTAGCGCTCGCAGACGAAGAAGAAGAAGAAGAAGAAGAAGAAGAAGAAGAAGAAGAAGAAGAAGAAGAAGAAGAAGAAGAAGAAGAAGAAGAAGAAGAAGAAGAAGAAGAAGAAGACAGAAAACCACCCCATGTATATTATATGTGGTTATAATATACACTCGCCGGTGCTACGGTTTTGATGCGCTGTGTTGAAATTCTCCTAAGACGGTCTATGGGAGGGGACACAGGAGGCCATGGACAAACACAAAGCCCATCTGCACACAGTATGTACTACAAGCAGTTCCATAATTAAGCAATTTATGTTCCCATAACTTATCAGATAAATTGCCCGCTCCGCAACAACGGTCGCTTACATTCTATCTCCATCATGTTCTGCCACACGTCTTGCAGTTACATTCTAACGCCCTTTTCCCGCCTATCTTGAATGTTAATCATGCCTCTGAACCAGTGGTTCTCACCTTTTTTTTTTTTTTTTTTGCCCATTCACCCCTTCACCATATGTTCAGAATGTCATTTCCCCGTTTCGTATTTCCTCCCTATAAATTCCCCCACCCCTACACAGTGTACGTAAAAATTGAAACTAAATTTAATAACACATACTAGAATAAGTCTAGACGCCTACATAAAACGTGATTTGCGGGTCTACTTACATTATAAAATGAACTTCAGAAGGGCGAGAAGTACAGAACCGTGAAGTCTATAGGGAAAGACAATATAAAGTAATCGGTTCTTGTATTAACGGGATCTTGAAATAATCTTAATACCCCCCCCCCCCCACGGAAACCTTACAATTCCCCGGGGGGGGGGGAGATTCTCCACCGGTTGAGAACCACTGCTCTAAACGTTTCTGCACCAGTCAACTTACCACACATTCTCTAATCAGAGATACCATGCGCTTTCCCCCGCAAGTTGTTAGCCCTTGACGCACACTTACGGTGCTAGGCGCACACATGCCATGGAAAGAATCGCCCCATAGTCGGGCTAGCTCACAGTGTGTATGTTAGTAGTTCACGAAGTTGTATGTGTGCTCATAACTTGCCACGGTTTGATAAGAGTATGCGTTAGTCATCATCGTCATCGAGTGCCTGGTTAACAGACTTCGCGATCATATTTCCCCTTATCTCAGGATCTCTAGCAGAATGTATTAATCATGAGTTATTTTCCCATTCCATGATCTTCTCTAGCTGTCTTCCTCTATTTCTGTTTCCATAAATCTTTCCAATTGTTACAACGTGTGTCCGTCTTTCTCTTCTCATGATGTGGACCAGGGAAAAAAGAATGCCTTTTTCTGAATTTTCTAACAAGCTGTCTTTGTTCCTCTTTGTGTACAACAGTAAAGTACAGAGCCAGTTTTGCATCCCTTGACGCTTAATGGCCATACAGTGATGACCTAAATTTTCATAGACCAATCGGCACCGGGGGGTGGGGGGAAGGAAGGGATTGGGGGGTGATTTTGTATATTGTATATTCATGCTTATTTACAGGCGAAAGTTAAGTGGGAAACCAGCGTCCTATCTATCCCTCGCAAATCATTCTTATTATAAGTTGGCAACTTACTTCTTCAATGGTCGAAACCTTTTCTTGTGTTCTTTATGCTTTCACGATTTAAAACAAAAACTGCATAGCAGCTTTCGGACTCACAAGCTTGACATGAAACGACTTATATATTATTTGGGAAGTCGGCATGGCCGAATGGATAAGACCGCTAGTTTTTAAACATCCGATGTACTGATGTCGAGGTAACAGGTTCAACCACTGCACCGGTCAGTTGGACCAAAATGTTGAATTCTGGTCCTTGAATTGGGGACGTAGATTACAAATACCTCTGAAGTCGACGTGAGTTCGTCTGGTGGCGAGAGAAACTCATATTAGGGAAATCAACAGTATTCAAAATCATAACTAGAATAATGAGCGCAATTAAAGCTGTCAATGCACTAGAAGTGGTAGCACATGTATGGACTACGCTTGAGTTCAATGATCGAACGTAAACAAAACACCACACAAAAAAGAAACAAAAAATTGTACTTGCATCTAACAGAGAAAGTGAGTAAATAAAGATTTATACGATAAATGAGTAAATATTCATCAACTGATGCTATCTTTCCTCTTAGACCGTGGGATGTTGGCCGGTTGGTGCGTGAACATCTTCTGAAGACTGAGCTCCAACTCCCAAGTCCGATGTGTTGGCGTTCGGGTAATTTTAAGTCCTGAAAATGGTTTGCATGAATTAGAGTGAGGTTGGTGTGGAGACTTTCTTTCCGACCCGGTATCGCATCATCCTCTCCGCAGTGACTGTGAGGGAAAGTACTCCTTCCACTATCCAGGCACTCAGACACCAGCAGGAAGTGCAAGTAATCAAACTTGTGGAGAGGCAGGGGAACTGGCGAAGGATCTAGAATCTGTAGACAGATCGTGATGAGAGCGACTTTCTACAAGTGACTTGTTGCTGTCCTTCCTTCCTTCTTTCCTTCCTTTCTTAGTTGCCTTCCTTCTTTCCTTAGTTTCCTTTCTTTCGTAGTTCCTTTCCTTTGCTTTTTTCCTTCCTTAGTTTACTTCCTTCTGTCATGGAACGGCTGAGAATTCACCTAGCAAAACTCCCAAAAGTCAAATTCCCCTTTTCAGTAAGAGTAGAACAGCCGATCTAGTCGAAGGGATACAACCGAGGTATTAATGTACCCCACGCAAGGGCGATTGGTGGCCCTTGACTTCTAGACTATTCTGGTGAGTGATGCTCAACCCAACCGGGTCCGTTAACGCATGCGCAATAACCGTCTCAGAACAAAGACCGGCTCAGTTGAGATCCGGCATTGCTAGCAAGACGGTGTGTTTGGACGACTGTGTGAATTCGTAAATGGGAAAGAGGAAGCCAGTGTCTTGCTGTTTATCAAAGAAAACTGACAGAACGTCCAGTGTTGGGACGGGAGCTCCTCAATTCTGAATACACAGTTTGTCGTAAGGTACGTGAAACATAATTAGATAAATAATGTGTGTCACTACCGCGTTGAACCGAAGCTGTTCGACCGCATGTATAGCCCGGCGTACAAAGGTCAGTCAGGGGTGAACCTGTGGGCTTGTGTTTTAACTTAACACTGCAGGCTAGTTGAACGCGGTGGCTTGTAGGCCTGTTTTTGCGTTACAATTGTACAAGTACGTGAATGCGTGTTATTGCCGCTACAAGTAGTTATAGACATTTAGGACAGGCCCAATAGTGTTAGTTGTCCGAGTTCACCCCTGGGCGGCCTTAGAACTCTAACGTCGTCGACACAAACGGAAGTTGGCGAAGGCGTTGTAGAACATAGGTCGAGTGAGGTATCAGGGAACTCGGCCGAACTAGACGAAACCCATGCGATGATCGCCGGACGTGTCGAAGGTCATTCGAAGGACATTGCGGGTGTCTAAGTTCGAATTCTTTGGTGTGGCGACCACTGGCTTTGCTGAGCTTGCCTCTTACTATTTAGGTTATTGGTTGCCGTGACGGAACACCATCTTGATATACAGTTGGTTCCCGAGAGGTTGACACTGGAGAAACTGGGGAATGCGACAGAGCTGGTCACAACCAGCTGAACACCGTTCCAAATGCTCTGACCCTAACTAGGGGAGGAGGGAACGGGATGTGGACTTCCGCTACAGGGGGATTTCCCTGTATAATCTATTACATTCCTGGATCAGAGCTAGAGCTCCAGGAGACCTGGTGTATAGTAGGTAATCCTAAAATCGAACCAGGGAGAGGGGCTACCTCCGAGGGAGGGGAATTCGGTGGTCACCGGCTCTCCTTCAGAGCCATTCTGTCTCTAGGTACCTTTAACCTACTAACCTGGTATATTGTGTCCTTAGAAGTCTTTTTTAGGACAGAAGGATTTCGCCGACACCATGACCAGATACACAGCCCTACCTTGGTCGAGTTCGAGACGGAGGACGGTTCAGCCAGCACTTGTTAGGACCCAGACCTAGTTCAGTTTGGCAGTGGATCCTGGTCTGTGAGGCTGCCGGCCGGGTCATGGCGACACCGGCCTATGCTGAGTACACATAGGTAACGTGTACCTCTGGGGTAAGTCGGTGTCACGATATTCACACATGGTGTTATCTTTGGCAGGTTCTACTTTCTGAGAGACGTACGTGACGGGACCAGAGGAAGATGACTTGGTGAAGGCTGCTAAATGGCTGGCTTACCTATGTGACGTGAAGTGAGGCTTCTACACCACACCACGTGCCGGGAAGTCACTGCGCCACAGTCCAGTCCCGTCTTACCCGCTAAATGATATTCAGTCAGTCCACCAAGTATTATGATGGCTACACACGGGCGAGTATCGTGTCCTCTTGTCTGTGAACATTTTTGACAGTGTGACCCACTAGCCAAACGGGTCGAGAGGAACTACCTTACCCTTTATTTCAGAATGGCCTGCTGTTCCGGGAAGAGTTTACCCGTTTATACTAGGAACATTGGTGACCTTCATTACAGTGTCACGAGCTACCAGTACTGACTTTGAGTGACAGAGTCAACTTGAACTGTGCCAACTTTCTGTGCTGATAGGCCCAGTTATACCCATCCTGATCCCAGTAGAGACCACCATCTGGTTCCAGAACTTTGACATTGTTACATTGTGTTAAATGTTAGGGTGGATTCTTAGGACTGTTGTCTAGCACCGGCCTTACCAGTGAAGCTTGAAGGACAGGCCTTCAGAACTTCTGCAGGGATGTTAGTCCAGAGTCATCACGTACCACCGCAACTTGGAGTCACCACATTGACGTGCTAGTCAGTCCAATTGAGACTACACCTCGGCAGAGACATTCCACGCTACGTGTGCAGATGAGTGACCTCTTTAACCTTGTGGTATCGTACCCAGTGTACAGTGATGAGTGAGACGGCCTGAGACTAATCCAGATAGCCATTCCTTCTATCGCCTGGCGGTGGCCAGGATTCTTTCATGAACACTTCCCTTGTACATTATATCATATAGTACCGGATTCTCTCATGACCATTCCTCTTGTACATTATATCATATAGTCATTATGTGTAGACACCAGAGTCGTGTCATCTGTTCTGGATGAGAGGTGAAAAAGGTATTGTCCAGCGGTTGATAGGGTGAGAGACAGGAATCCCAGGGCTGGTGGGGTCTGTAGACTGAGATTTATTGTATTCCCAGAGTGCATCTATCCCGTTATTAAGATGTAATAGTATGCTTCCCTCACCCCAAGAAATACTACGACATTATTTGGGGGCTCGTCCGGGATATTGATGAGACAGCTCTGGTGATTATGGTTAGGACATTTCATTCCTAGAATCTCTATTCAGGTCTACATAGGTCTTTGGTCCTGTTTCTTCTCTGGACAAAGACAGATTGACGTGTGGTGTGTTGGGACGTCATATATATTAGATTGGTGTATTGCATATCTATATATTGCGTTATTTACTTACCACTCACACTACTAACATATACTCTCTAAGTATGGCATCCCCCAAATTAAATATGGATGAAGTGCGGGCAACCGGCGAAGGAATGGGCTTCACCGGAACTGCACTAACAGAGTATTTCTTGGGGTGAGGGAAGCATACTATTACATCTTAATAACGGGATAGATGCACTCTGGGAATACAATAAATCTCAGTCTACAGACCCCACCAGCCCTGGGATTCCTGTCTCTCACCCTATCAACCGCTGGACAATACCTTTTTCACCTCTCATCCAGAACAGATGACACGACTCTGGTGTCTACACATAATGACTATATGATATAATGTACAAGAGGAATGGTCATGAGAGAATCCGGTACTATATGATATAATGTACAAGGGAAGTGTTCATGAAAGAATCCTGGCCACCGCCAGGCGATAGAAGGAATGGCTATCTGGATTAGTCTCAGGCCGTCTCACTCATCACTGTACACTGGGTACGATACCACAAGGTTAAAGAGGTCACTCATCTGCACACGTAGCGTGGAATGTCTCTGCCGAGGTGTAGTCTCAATTGGACTGACTAGCACGTCAATGTGGTGACTCCAAGTTGCGGTGGTACGTGATGACTCTGCACTAACAGAGTATATCCAAGGGGTTGAGAGAGACTTCCGTCAAGAAGTGAGAGAGAGAAGACAGCAAGAAGCGGAGGATCGAAGGATGGCCTTTGAGTTGAAAAAATTCGAAGCCGAACAAGAGGCTCAGAAGCGAGAGCATGAGTACCGCATGCGGGAACTCGAGCTCAGGGCACAATCAAGTAGAGAGACTGAGGGAGCAGTAGGAGGGTCTTCACTCCCTGGTTCACCTACCTTAGGTCGACATGGTTATCATGCCATGAAGTTTCCTCTACCGATTTTTGAGGAAGATAAGGAAAAGATCGACCAGTTCTTACAAAAGTTCGAGGCTATGTCTGTCGCCATGGGTCTCGATCGAGACAAGTGGTGTCTGAAACTGTCCCAGGGGTTGCGCGGAACCGCGTACGAGGTCTACTCGCGTTTACCGGCGGGTCACGAGAATAATTATGCCGAACTGAAGGCAGCGTTGTTGAAACGGTTCGAGATGACTTCGCATACTTACCGCAAGAAGTTTCGAGAAGCGAAACGAGAGCCGAGTGAGTTATTTGCTGCGTACGCCGAGCGTCTTAGATCCTACCTCCATAAATGGATGGACTTAGCTCAGTTCGCACACGATTACGACAGTCTCGAAGAACTGATGATCGTCGACCAGATGCGGAAGCATATGTCGAAACCGCTCAAAGAGTTCTTGGGAGAACAAGGGGCGGAAAGATTAGAGGTAGTAGCCAAGATGGCCGAACGATTCGTCGAGGTGCATGGTGAAGGTGGGGAAACCCATCCCTCCATGGGTAAAAGTCAGGACAAGACTGACAGAAAGAAACTGAAAAACTCTCATGCCAAGAATGTAGAACCTTATGAAAAATCCTCTGACCAGAGTCCAGAGAAGTCGAAAGATGGGAGCAAGAAGCCACATAACTCTCCACCGAAACGGAAATGGAGTGAGAAGTGGTGTTCGATTTGCCAGTCACCCTCGCACAATACACGGGACTGCAGATCGAAGGCTAAGAGCTCACACTTCGCGGCCTGCCTAGTGGCTCCAAAGGCTGTTGCCACCGAAAAGGTCGAGGTCGGCGAAGAGACTCTGGATCAAGAGAGGCCACCTGTGGTCGAACTGATAGAAGTCAACGGCCAGCAGGTTGAGTGTCTCTATGACACTGGCCTAGACGGGGAAGCCGTCATTGCCGCCAGTCTAGTGAGACCAGACCAACTCACTGGGGAAAGCATCGAGATACAGCCGGCTATGAAGAGTGCGGTGGCCATGACGTTACCAATCGCTAACGTAGAGATTAGGTCAAGATACGTCACGGGCATCATCCCAGCCGCGGTATTACTCGATCCCCTATATCCCGTGATTCTGGGGAGTAAATATGTATTTCTAGGGGTGCCGAAGAAGCCAATCCACCTAGGCGACATACATACCTGCGCCCACACGGGGAAAGACGAGGCAAACACAACCAGCTCGAAAACCCAGCTAGGGGGTTTGCGTACGGCCCAGAGCGAAGACGCGACACTACGTCCGTGCTACAAGAAGCTGCAGAAAAGTGCTGACCCACCGCAACGGGACCAGTACTATCTGAAGAATCGGCTGCTCTACCGGAGAGCCGGAAGGGGAGAGAAACTGCACGGGCAGTTGGTGGTTCCGACGGACTACCGTCTCCCAATTCTTCAGAGGGGACACACCATATCGGGTAGTAACCTATCCGGGAATGGACATATGGGTGTCAGAGCGACGCTGCAGCGAATTTCCGGTCATTATTACTGGCCACGAATGACTGGCGATGTACGCCGGTTAGTACGGTCATGCCCAGAGTGCCAGAAGGCTACACCCACAAATCGGACTAAGACTAGATTAGGTCTTAAGGTGGGAGATAGAGTATTATTGTGGGGTCCAAGCAGGACCAATATGCTCGACGTAGGAGGGCAAGGACCTTATCCCGTGGTCAGGGTAGTGTCCAAGACCAACTACGAGATCCGGATCGGGGGAATTTTGAGAAGTTTCCATACAAATCTCCTGCGGAAAACCGAGGAGAGATCCGGTGACAAATCTCTGCACCTGTCGGCGATGTCAGTCACTAGTAACCCAGTTCGGAAGGGGTGGGTAACGTCGGATTCGGCGCGAGATACCCTGGACTCCGACCGACGATCGACTGACTGGCCCCGCTATCGAAAGAGATGGCCAGGGAAACCCGAGTCCAGAGGGTTCTGGGAAGACTATACCGTCCATCAAGGACGATACCGCAAATCCCGAGACATGTTTGTAGGGAGGCATAGCCGTAGTGACGACACTGGTACCGCCGGGAAGGGAAGATCCGTCGGTATGGCACCCCGTTGCGTACGCGAGTCGGATGGTCGTCCGGCCGAACGTAAGGACTCGACGGGCAAGCGCGGTTGTCGATCACTGATATGAGACGGGCTGTCCAAGTACTGCCCAAATTGATGGGGAGGTTGTACCTTTGAGGACCCAAGCAGACCATCAACCAAAGATGGGCTTGGCCACCTCCCATAAGCTCAACGCGCGCTTGATGCGTTGGTCGTTGTTGCTTCAGCCCTACACCTTTACGGTGGAATACATTCCCGGTAAGGAGAATGTTGGGGTTGACTTTTTGTCTAGGCATCCAGTCCCAGAGGCAGAGGACGAGTTTACTAGGAGTGAATCTCCAGCAGGAGACAGTCGACGCGGTCAACTCTCTTAAGAGGGGGCCTCTGTCATGGAACGGCTGAGAATTCACCTAGCAAAACTCCCAAAAGTCAAATTCCCCTTTTCAGTAAGAGTAGAACAGCCGATCTAGTCGAAGGGATACAACCGAGGTATTAATGTACCCCACGCAAGGGCGATTGGTGGCCCTTGACTTCTAGACTATTCTGGTGAGTGATGCTCAACCCAACCGGGTCCGTTAACGCATGCGCAATAACCGTCTCAGAACAAAGACCGGCTCAGTTGAGATCCGGCATTGCTAGCAAGACGGTGTGTTTGGACGACTGTGTGAATTCGTAAATGGGAAAGAGGAAGCCAGTGTCTTGCTGTTTATCAAAGAAAACTGACAGAACGTCCAGTGTTGGGACGGGAGCTCCTCAATTCTGAATACCCAGTTTGTCGTAAGGTACGTGAAACATAATTAGATAAATAATGTGTGTCACTACCGCGTTGAACCGAAGCTGTTCGACCGCATGTATAGCCCGGCGTACAAAGGTCAGTCAGGGGTGAACCTGTGGGCTTGTGTTTTAACTTAACACTGCAGGCTAGTTGAACGCGGTGGCTTGTAGGCCTGTTTTTGCGTTACAATTGTACAAGTACGTGAATGCGTGTTATTGCCGCTACAAGTAGTTATAGACATTTAGGACAGGCCCAATAGTGTTAGTTGTCCGAGTTCACCCCTGGGCGGCCTTAGAACTCTAACGTCGTCGACACAAACGGAAGTTGGCGAAGGCGTTGTAGAACATAGGTCGAGTGAGGTATCAGGGAACTCGGCCGAACTAGACGAAACCCATGCGATGATCGCCGGACGTGTCGAAGGTCATTCGAAGGACATTGCGGGTGTCTAAGTTCGAATTCTTTGGTGTGGCGACCACTGGCTTTGCTGAGCTTGCCTCTTACTATTTAGGTTATTGGTTGCCGTGACGGAACACCATCTTGATATACAGTTGGTTCCCGAGAGGTTGACACTGGAGAAACTGGGGAATGCGACAGAGCTGGTCACAACCAGCTGAACACCGTTCCAAATGCTCTGACCCTAACTAGGGGAGGAGGGAACGGGATGTGGACTTCCGCTACAGGGGGATTTCCCTGTATAATCTATTACATTCCTGGATCAGAGCTAGAGCTCCAGGAGACCTGGTGTATAGTAGGTAATCCTAAAATCGAACCAGGGAGAGGGGCTACCTCCGAGGGAGGGGAATTCGGTGGTCACCGGCTCTCCTTCAGAGCCATTCTGTCTCTAGGTACCTTTAACCTACTAACCTGGTATATTGTGTCCTTAGAAGTCTTTTTTAGGACAGAAGGATTTCGCCGACACCATGACCAGATACACAGCCCTACCTTGGTCGAGTTCGAGACGGAGGACGGTTCAGCCAGCACTTGTTAGGACCCAGACCTAGTTCAGTTTGGCAGTGGATCCTGGTCTGTGAGGCTGCCGGCCGGGTCATGGCGACACCGGCCTATGCTGAGTACACATAGGTAACGTGTACCTCTGGGGTAAGTCGGTGTCACGATATTCACACATGGTGTTATCTTTGGCAGGTTCTACTTTCTGAGAGACGTACGTGACGGGACCAGAGGAAGATGACTTGGTGAAGGCTGCTAAATGGCTGGCTTACCTATGTGACGTGAAGTGAGGCTTCTACACCACACCACGTGCCGGGAAGTCACTGCGCCACAGTCCAGTCCCGTCTTACCCGCTAAATGATATTCAGTCAGTCCACCAAGTATTATGATGGCTACACACGGGCGAGTATCGTGTCCTCTTGTCTGTGAACATTTTTGACAGTGTGACCCACTAGCCAAACGGGTCGAGAGGAACTACCTTACCCTTTATTTCAGAATGGCCTGCTGTTCCGGGAAGAGTTTACCCGTTTATACTAGGAACATTGGTGACCTTCATTACAGTGTCACGAGCTACCAGTACTGACTTTGAGTGACAGAGTCAACTTGAACTGTGCCAACTTTCTGTGCTGATAGGCCCAGTTATACCCATCCTGATCCCAGTAGAGACCACCATCTGGTTCCAGAACTTTGACATTGTTACATTGTGTTAAATGTTAGGGTGGATTCTTAGGACTGTTGTCTAGCACCGGCCTTACCAGTGAAGCTTGAAGGACAGGCCTTCAGAACTTCTGCAGGGATGTTAGTCCAGAGTCATCACGTACCACCGCAACTTGGAGTCACCACATTGACGTGCTAGTCAGTCCAATTGAGACTACACCTCGGCAGAGACATTCCACGCTACGTGTGCAGATGAGTGACCTCTTTAACCTTGTGGTATCGTACCCAGTGTACAGTGATGAGTGAGACGGCCTGAGACTAATCCAGATAGCCATTCCTTCTATCGCCTGGCGGTGGCCAGGATTCTTTCATGAACACTTCCCTTGTACATTATATCATATAGTACCGGATTCTCTCATGACCATTCCTCTTGTACATTATATCATATAGTCATTATGTGTAGACACCAGAGTCGTGTCATCTGTTCTGGATGAGAGGTGAAAAAGGTATTGTCCAGCGGTTGATAGTGAGAGAGACAGGAATCCAAGGGCTGGTGGGGTCTGTAGACTGAGATTTATTGTATTCCCAGAGTGCATCTATCCCGTTATTAAGATGTAATAGTATGCTTCCCTCACCCCAAGAAATACTACGACACCTTCCTCCCTTAGTTACCTTTTTTTTCTTAGTTTCCGTTCTTCCTTAGCATCCTTCCTTCTTTGGTTTCCTTCCTTTCTTAGTTTCCTTCTTTCCTTAGCTCAGTTATATCTCACTGCTGCGTTACCTGCTTCGTCCTGTAAAGGATATACAACTATTTTTTCATTGCATGGTTGGCGCTTTCTTCTGTCGGTCCTGACAAGGCACGTTCCTGACCAGAGCCCGCCATATCAGATCTGTGTGTTCATCCTGGGCTTGCTCCAGATGATGGCTCATTTTATAATCTGGATCGGTCCCATGGCAGTGCCGATCGGGAAAAACTATGAATTTTAACATTTCGAATCCGCCCCTATGCGGATCGAATCCTGCAGAGACAAAGAAATGAATCGTCATTTCCAAAGCTTTTTTGGCGATACTATACATATGTGCGTGAATATATGTGTGTATGTATTTGCGCGTGCGAACGCTTGTGTGTATGTGTGTCTATGCAAATGTGCGCAAGTTCATTTCTCTTTATCGGCCTTTCTGGGTTTCTCTTTAAACCGGGCGTCAGTTTCATGTATAATGATTGCTCATCTACCAAATACCACGGAAAAATGTCGCAATCATTCACATGACGTAGATATGTTTCTACTCATGAATGATTCATCCTGCTGGCCACGCCCATCTCTCTCCACGTATGTTTCCTCTTCTATAATCTAAATTTATCAGCCATGGAACATGTCGTGGCGGGAATTGGCAGAAGTGGCATTCTTATTCTTTAACTCTTTCAGTTCTAGCTAGTTATTACTTTCTATCTCAACAAGTGTTTTTTTCCCATATCCTATTTACAGGACATTGCAGTCAACACCAACATTTTTCAGCTGCTGTTGATGTCTTGACACGTTTTACTTTCAGTAGTTTGCCATTGATTTTTGAACGACCGGCTCACATACCTTTCCATAAGCAACCAACACGACACGATCCACTGCCGAATCTCGCACAGTTGTGTTTCGTACGTGGGTATACGGGATTACGAACAGCGTCCTTAACTCCTTCGCCAGGGAGGACGGCTAGCAAGGGTTCGTTTGTTGTAATATTATTTTCTATCTCGGCAATTTTTATTTGTTTGCCTATCCTTTTTACAGGACATCGCAGTCATCACCAGCATTTCTGCCGCTGTGATCTCTTGGCAAGTTTACGTTAGGTAGTTCGCCACTGCTTTCTGAACGACCGGCACCGATACCAATGCAAAACCAACGCAATGCGGTCTGCTGCCAAATGGCGCGCAGATGTTTCTAACGCGAGTATACGGGATTACGAACCGCTTTCGTTGTCCTTCGCCACGGAGACCGGCCAGCAAATGTTGGTTTGTTGTGATATTACTTTCTATCTCAGCAAGTGTTTCTTGTAATCTATCTTAAATGGGTATGCTTGACCACGACAGGCCTTTGGTGTTTTTTAGGCCAGAACAGTGTCCTTTTGTTTGTTTGTTTGTTTTTTAAACTACATACAAACCTTTGAGAACAAAGTTTTAAGACTGATCTTTGGACCCATTAGGGATACACAAAGTGGAGAGTGGAAAAGAAGAAGTAACAAAGACATTTATGATCTGTTTAAGTCCTCGCTAATCACTGGTATCATGAAGGCTAATGGACTACATTGGCTGGGGCATATAGAAAGAATGGAAGATAATAGGGAAACAAAACTCGGTTACACTCAGGAAATAGATGACCGTAGACCCTGAGGTAGACCAAAAAGACGGTAGAGAGATAATATATATACAGACCTACAAGCACTTGGAATCAACGACTGGCAAGAGAAGGTCAACCAGAGAGACGAATGAAGACGGATTGTATCTGCAGCAAAGAACCTCAATGGCTCGGAACGCTGAAGAAGAAGAAGGAGAAGAAGAAGAAGAAGAAGAAGAAGAAGAAGAAGAAGAAGAAGAAGAAGAAGAAGAAGAAGAAGAAGAAGAAGAAGAAGAAGAAGAAGAAGAAGAAGAAGAAGAAGAAGAAGAAGAAGATGATGATGATTTGATGGCAATCATAACATCAGATGGAAGATGCATGACAGAGCAGTATAAACCAAGCAACAGTTGCATTTCCGAAGATGAAAAATATCGTATGTGCCTCATTATAAGAAGATAAAAGTGAAATGTTATACAAAATCTGCCATGTTGTGTGGCAGTGAATCTTGGAATGGGAACACATACACAAGGAAGAGCTAGCAGGCAGCAGAGATATGGTCTCGAGACGAATACTGGTAATACCTTTGACTGCCAGAATAACTAACAACGATTGCTTGGAATTGGCTAATGAAAGTAGAAGACTGCACACAACGACAAGAAAGAAACAAACAGTATTCTTTGTCACATAACGAGAAGAAGATATCAGCAGTGGAAGATGGAGAAACAGGCAGTGAGAAATGTTGCTGGAAGGTCTAAGGCGGTCAAATAGATGAATGTTTTCAACGGAGTTGGTACAGAAAACCAAGAGCCCAGGCGCGTGGGGAGATGCGAACACATACGTCATTTGGTAAGACAAATGATGACGATGGTGATGATGGTGATGGTTGGATAAGAGGGGTTATTTTAACAACCAGTATCGAGTGGATTATGATTACAAAATGATGGAAGGAAGATTACAACATGATGGAAGGAGGAGATCAGAAAAGCATGTCAGTTAAGAAGAAGCCAATATAATTATGGTGGGTTGTTTGATATAGTATAGCATAATCACAACATAGCAGTGAGTTGTTGTTGTTGTGGTTGTTGTGGTGGTGGTGGTGGTGGTGGTGGTGGTGGTGGTGGTAGTAGTAGTAATAGTAATAGTAGTAGTTTTTGTAGTAGCTGCTGTAGCATTAGTGGTACTTTTTGTTGTAGCAGTAGTAGTAGTTGTTGTTTTTGCAGTAGTAGTAGTAGTAGTAGTAGTAGTAGTAGTAGTAGTAGTAGTAGTAGTAGTAGTAGTAGTAGTAGTAGTAGTAGTAATAGTAGTAGTAGTAGTAGTAGTAGTAGTAGTAGTAGTAGTAGTAGTAGTAGTAGTAGTAGTAGTAGTAGGAGGAGGAGGAGGAAGAGAAGGAGTTGTTGTTGTTTTAGCAGTGGTAGTTGTTGTTGCTGTACCAGTAGCATTAGTAGTAGTAGTAGTAGTAGTAGTAGTAGTAGTAGTAGTAGTAGTAGTAGTAGTAGTAGTAGTAGTAGTTGTAGTAGTAGTTGTTGGTGTTTCTCCTGCTGCGGCTGCTGTAGTAGTAATTGTAGTAGTGGGAGTAGTAGTAGTTGTTGTTACTGTTGTCGTAGTAGTAATAATATTAGTAGTAGTGATGATGATGGTGGTGGTGGTGGTAGTAGTAGTATTAGTAGTAGTAGTAGTAGTAGTAGTAGTAGTAGTAGTAGTAGTAGTAGTAGTAGTTGTAGCAGTATTAGTAGTAGTAGTAGTAGTAGTAGTAGTAGTAGTAGTAGTAGTAGTAGTAGTAGTAGTAGTAGTAGTAGTAGTAGTAGTTCTTGTAATGATGTAAACTCCACGCGGTGTAAGCACGACAGGAGGCTTCCGATGGTCACAAAATGTCTTCCTACGGCGAGTATATCGGCCCCTTCACGTTCCCGACGAGATGGATAATAGTAGTAGTAGTAGTAGCACCTGAAGCAGAAGTGGTATTACAAATAAATATGTAACAAAAGCTCCATCAAAATATCAGATGTTAGAAAGGACTGGAGAGTCGTGCTCGCCGATGCCTGCTTCACACCCTGCACGGATACAAGAAGACTGCAAGGAGAGGCCAAATACAGTACACAACTGTCCCAACAAACCCGGAATGGGTATCTACGCCGGCTTCCGGTGCAAACGATCATATCACGCGGCAAGACTGTAAATGGTGATGGGTGGGACCGTTTGGTTGGCTACTGAAACCGCACTTTTCGCAGCAATGTGAAGGTTGTAACCTTGTCCGTTTTTTATATTCTTTTTTTTTATATTCGAAATTACTCATTAGTTTTTTGGGTCTCTATACAATATTTATATTTTATCTTTAATTACCACTGCATTGTTTCATTTTACGTTATAAATGTTCAGTTCATCGTAAACATGTTTATTTAATTTCACTTGTATTGGCTGTACAGCGCTGTAAGTTTATCCCTCCCATATCTACTCCGTGAGACTAGTGTCGGCATACAGCGTCTGTTAGGATAAGATGTTAAGACTTCATGTTCAGAATGCATGGCGATGATAATAAGAACAGCATGCAGAATATTGCTTGAGCTGACACCTTCATCACAACATGTAATAGCTTTAATATAAATCCACCCATTTCAAATAGCACAGCACTTAGAAACCTAGATCCTGACATTCTGCAAACCATCTTGGCCGCAGCCAGATCTGGCCGCAAAACCCGCGCTTTCGTGCACCAGTAAAAACAAGCTTTCAGACGCCTATAATTTCTGTAATGAAGAAAATAATGTTACATTACATAAATGTACCCACCGAAACGGAAAGTTTAACTAAAGTAACCATATTTATACTTTCAAAATAATTTTGTTTTAAAACGCCGATATAGATTCTTACCTAAGCTTCTGTGTGCGTATCCAATGGTGTGAGTCGTACGACAAACCAGCCGAAGTAGCCCCCGCAATTTTCAAGAATGTGCGTTTTTTCTGAGCGCTGAGTTGCGAGAAGAAGCGGGGAGGCAGAGGGTTGCTCTTATATATTAGATGAGAGTGCACAAACAACGGATCTTGGTGTTCATTCGATCCCAGCTTTTCAGCTAAAACAAAGGCTATATTGATCTTACTAAATAATTTTCTTGCAGCGACGACAAGTGTTAAACTTCCGGGCATCTATGACTAGAGCGATTAACATAAGGAACAATATTATTTCGACTTCTTGTTCTTGACTTAGGAATGTCAATTATATGCACCTCTTAAGTTGGAGTGGGATTGTCTGATGACGAGGGACACTGGTAACAGTGAAAGCTAATCCACACGCAAAATGTCAGTCCAATGCACTAGAAGTAGTAGCACGTGTATTAACTACGCTTGAGTTCAAAGCGAGCTAACGCAAACAAATGAGGTAGGACAAGAGGTGAATTACTGTTTTACAGTAGGGCACTCAATAAAGCAGTCAAGAAAGATTAGGTCACAATATGATTGTGCCATCTTGTGTTCCTACTATAAGAATGAAGAGAGAGAACGAACGAACGAACGAACAAACTTTATTTTCGAAGGGTAACAAATTGGGCACGCAGGCGCGTTTTACATTCGGCCCTTCCAATTAGTCATCTTTCGTTCATCAGTGCATAGTGCATTCACATAGGAAAAAAACATTGTCAAATGAATGTTGTAAGCATAAACAATGCACGTTACCATGTTATGAGACAAACTCCCCACCCATCTCCTATCCATCCGCGTGTCCCCCACACACACATCCACCACCCAACCACACACATACCCACAGGCACATACATGACCCCATCCATCCAAGCATCCCCCAACCAACACATCCCAAACACACCACTACATACATCATCTCCCTACCCACACACACACATCTCCCACCCACCACACATCCCCACCCACCCACACACCCAGGCACACGTGCATGCAATCACCCATCTATACCCACCCACACGCACACATCCTCCACCCATCCCATAACCTACCAGCACTCACCCACCCACATATCCTCCACCACCCACCCACACACCACCAAGCACTCAGCTAAACACACATCCCCCAACCACATTTCGAACACCCACACACACATATTCCCGCCAACTCACATATCTTGCACTTACCCAAACACAAAATCCGAACCCACCCACACATCCCCCACTTGCACACATATCGAGAGAGAGAGAGAGAGAGAGAGAGAGAGAGAGAGAGAGAGAGAGAGAGAGAGACAGAGAGAGAGAGAGAGAGACGTGAGTGCACACCTCCATTGCGTGTGAGTGTATGTGTGGGTGCATGTCTCTGTCATAATTCACACCACACCAGGGTAGTACCGTTAGTACTGGGTGTCATAATTCACACCACACCAGGGTAGTACCGTTAGTACTGGGTGTCATAATTCACACCACATCAGGGTAGTACCGTTAGTACTGGGTGTCATAATTCACACCACATCAGGGTAGTACCGTTAGTACTGGGTGTCATAATTGACTCCACACCAGGGTAGTACCGTTAGTACTAGGTGTCATAATTCACACAACACCAGGGTAGTACCGTTAGTACTGGGTGTCATAATTCACACCACACCAGGGTAGTACCGTTAGTACTGGGTGTCATAATTCACACCACATCAGGGTAGTACCGTTAGTACTGGGTGTCATAATTCACACCACACCAGGGTAGTACCGTTAGTACTGGGTGTCATAATTCACACCACATCAGGGTAGTACCGTTAGTACTGGGTGTCATAATTCACACCACACCAGGGTAGTACCGTTAGTACTGGGTGTCATAATTCACACCACATCAGGGTAGTACCGTTAGTACTGGGTGTCATAATTCACACCACACCAGGGTAGTACCGTTAGTACTGGGTGTCTTAATATCCGGTGTCCACCTTCGTTTCCGTTGACCCCCTGCCTCTTTTCCCAAGAGCCGTGGTTCCATCAGTGTTCTTTCTAAGTCCCTGTGACAGTTAATATGACCTCAGTATTTCAGTGTCCTTGACTCGAGACAGTTTTCTTCCGTGCTCAGATCTCGTAAAATGCCAGTATTTTCTTCTTCTTGATCCACGGTATTCTGAGAATTTTCCTAGCAACAAATAAGTACAAAAGCCTCGATTCTCTTATTTAGTGATAGCGAAATATTCCATGATTCACATCCGTGTATTGTCACATGAAAGATGCATGTTCACACCATGATGGGACGCAGAGGTGTTTCCAAGGCACCAGGGCCGGGTTATATACTGGTCAAGACCTATTGACGCGTCCTCGTCGAGCGTCCTGGGCAACAGGTCCCTTCGGGGTCCTGGCTAAAGTCAGTAGGATCGCCGATTCCTCCGAAGTCGGAGAGTGTCTGCCTGTACGGCGAGGAACCACCAGTCTGCACACCAATAAGCCAGACATGGGATAACGGATACTCACGCAAAACTCAGGTCCTGTATGACATCACACTGATGTTGGACAACAGGATGCCTTCATCCGACATACAGAACTTCGCGTTGGAGCTCAAGCCAACGAACACAAGCAAGCAAGCAAGCAACACCATGATTATCTCAATAATTCAGTATGGATTGAGACTGCACTCGGCGTCAAAGAGTCAGATAGTCAAATTAGACAACTCATAAATAAACACACATGTATTGCCCTCATAGAAGTAGGAGAAAGAAGTAGAGACTTGAGGTTGCACTAGACAAGATCCAAATTTAAAGCTATAGTTATCGACCACGATTCGAACCTACGAGGGTAAGTCACAAATGGCTGTAGAAAAATAACTAAATATGATAACAACTTGAAACCAGTTTATTTTTATACATACATTGTTTCTTTATTTCTCAACATAATTTCCACCAACATTGATGCACTTATCGCATAGTTTTATCAGTCCTTCCAAACCGGCTGCATAGAACTGCGTGCCCCCTCTGCCGTGCGTCCACCTTGACGAGGTAGAGGGGCTTGAGCGTTCCAATGACCCCAAGAGCTATGCCGACGGTAGCACAGCTACTGGTAGGGTCACCCATGTCGGACAGGTCAAGGGAGAGGGACCAGACGAAGTGACGCACAAACCTGCTGCCTTGTAGGTAGACTGGGGACAGTCAAAGGCTAGGGAAAGCATCCCGAACAAATGCTTGTCGAAATCGGATGTACTGAGCCACAGGCTTGACAAAGAAGTGCAACGTAACTTTATCATTTCATGATGCCACAGATGAAAGTTAATCGATATGGTGCTAATCCCGTGAAGTCCCATCAGGCGGTGATAGTGCCGGGCCCCCTGCCTCGAGGGGGTCCACCCATGACTACTGGTGGTCACCTTCCCCTGTGCTGTGGAGTCAAGGCACAGAGGAGTAGGTTAAGAGCTATTGACCAAACACCCCGGACACTCAACATACTACAATGGAATGCAGAAGGAGTTTATAACAAGAAAGCCTCCCTAACACAGCGTCTTCATAAAGATAGAATAGATGTGGCATGCATTCAAGAGACACACCTCAACGCCAATCGCACATTTTCAGTCGAGGGATATCAGGCCACACGTTTCGACCGCGAAGGACATAAAGGAGGAGTTGTAATACTTACACGAAATACAATACCTTGCAGCGAAGTATCTGTGATCTCTGACAACCAAACGGAAATTATAGGTGTTGATATAATGATAAAGGACGTGAAAATAAGAATTTACAATCTATATAGCCCGGCAGATAAGGATCTTACACTCTCAAACATGGAAATAACTGACACAAATTGCATTGTTGTCGGAGACTTTAATAGCCGTTCAGAAAGATGGGGATACCCAGATACTGACAAAAGAGGAGATGAAGTGGAGGACTGGGAAATAGACTCAAATCTCCATCTACTTAACAAAGCGGATGACACACCGAGCTTCTACTCCAGAAGATGGATTACCACTTCTACTCCAGACTTAGCTTTCTGCACAGGAGACATCCTCCACAAAATCGATCGCCATGTGCTGGACCAATTAGCAGGTAGTGACCACAGACCAATCAAGCTTGTAATAAATATGGAGTATGTTCCACAGGAGCAAAAGCCTTTGCCCCGTTGGAATTACAAACGAGCAGATTGGGACAGATTTGCCATACTAACAGACAAATATTGTGAAAACGTAAATACACGATATGGCAACATGAAGCAAATGGTGGAAAGTCTAAACAGAGCAATAATACAGGCAGCCACTGAGTCTATTCCAAGAGGAGCAAGGAAAAATTACAAACCATACTGGACTGAAGAACTACAATTTTTGGAGGACAAAGTTGAAGATGCTAGGAAGACCGCAGAGAGAGAACAAACAACTGAAGCGAACATCTCTCTCAAAGCCATCTCAGCAAAATATAAAAGAACAGTAAATCAAACAACAAGAGATTGTTGGAGGAAAAAAACAGAAAACCTGAATTTTGACAGGGATGGAAACAAACTATGGAAACTAGTGAAAGCCATGAACAATGAAGGACCTAGAAACAAACAAATAACAATTAAACAAGGAAATTCCTTGCTTACAGGAAAAAAGGCTGCAAATGCACTAATGGAACACTATGCCAGTGCAAACCACATTGATATTACAGCCGAACAGAAGAAAGCAATCAAAGATAAACAGATGCATCATACATATACAGAGACAGCAGCAGAATATATGACGGCAAATCTAACAATGGAAGAAATGGAACAGGCAATGAATACCCTAAAAAAGAAGACATCACCAGGAAAGGATGGAATCACAAATGAAATGCTAATAGGACTAGGCACTAAGGCAAAAAAGAAACTACTAGCAGTCCTAAATTACAGCTGGAAGAGGGGAATAGTCCCACAGGCATGGAAGGAAGCTATACTAATACCAGTCCCAAAGAAAGGAAAAGACCTGGAAGAACCAAATGGCTATCGACCTATCAGTCTTCTTAGCTGTGTAGGAAAATTAATGGAACGCATTATCAATGGCAGGCTAACATGGCATCTGGAAGAAAACCAACTCTTAACACCTCACCAAGCAGGATTCAGAAAGTACAGATCTACTGAAGATCAAATAACCTATATATCTCAGGAAATAGAGGATGCTTTCCAAGAGAAAAAGCACATACTAGCAGTCTGGATAGATTTAGAAAAAGCATTTGATAAAGTATGGAAGGAAGGACTGAAAGTAAAACTGCAAAAAATGCATGTTTGCGGGAAAATGTACAAATGGATCAGCCACTACCTTGAGAACAGAACTGCCAGGACAAAAGTACAAGGACAAACCAGCAAAATGATGCTGTTGGAGCAAGGTGTCCCCCAAGGAGGAGTTCTTTCACCAACATTATTCCTAGCATATATAAACGACATCACGGAAAACTTTCCAGCCAGAGTACACACATCATCCTTTGCAGATGACCTAGCCATATGGACATCTGAAGAATATATTAGTACAGCTAACAGCAGAATACAGCAAGCCCTATTAGCGCTAGAGGACTGGTCAAAATCATGGCTAGTGAAGATAAGTGAGGAGAAAACAACATGCACAGTGTTCTCCCTCTCAACTAAAACTCAGCAACCTAAGCTGGTATTGAATGGAAAAATATTGCGCCATGAAGAAAATCCAAACTATCTAGGAGTCACCTTTGATCGTCGCCTGACATGGAAGACACAGGTTGAGAAAAATCGAACAAGAGCAAGGCAAAGAATGGCAATCATGAAAAAGCTTGCTGGTACAACATGGGGAGCAGATGAGAAAGTTCTCAAGAAGTTATATACTGGGCGGGTGAGGCCAGTACTGGAATATGGCATTGCAGCTTGGGCAACAGCAGCTAAGTCAAACTTTAACAAAATAAGTAGAGTCCAAAATCAAGGAATGCGAATCATAACTGGAAGCCTGAAGACAACGCCTATTAATGAATTAGAAAAGATCACTTGTTTACAACCAATGCAGGATAGAAGAGATAGCAGAGCCCAGCAACAAGCAGAAAAATTTAGAAGATTGACAGACCACCCTATGTACAACAGATTTAATGGTTTTGGAAAGGGAAGACTGAAGCGTAGCAACTTTGTAGAAACTGCAAAACGAAGGATTAGGTCAGATCCTATTCTTAACATATCAACAGTCAAGCCCATACACAATGCACACAAGTTCCCAGCTTGGAGACAGCAGCAACTGCCTGAGATGATAGAAAACATTCCTGGTATTGAGAAAAAGAACACTCAGCATGAAACCGAAAGAAGAGAAATAACCCTAAACTACATAAAAGAACATTACCCAAGCAGGAATTGGACCCATGCATATACAGATGGATCAGCCAAAAATTCAATAGAGAATGGAGGAGGAGGAATTCTCCTAAATTTAAAAAATGGAGCGAAAAAAACACATTCAATGGCAACTGGAAAATTTTCAAGTAACTTCAAAGCGGAGGTAGAGGCTCTGAAAACTGCAGCAGAAATGCTCCTGATGGAGGAAAATAAAGAGAAGCAAATAGCTATCTTCACAGATGCAAAGTCAGCTGTCTCAATACTGAAGAGCAATAACAGCACAGAACTAACTGACCTAAGAGCAGCACTCCATGGTCTATGCCAGAAATCCAAAAAAGTTGTAATACAGTGGATCCCATCACATTGCAGTATACCTGGAAACGAAGAGGCTGACAGACTGGCAAAAGAGGGCGGACGACTACCACAGCCTGACATAGACATAACCTATAATGAGGCAAAGAGGTTGATAAAAAGCATTTATAGAACCAAATGGGAATCAGAGCATCCAGGCCATCAGAAGGATGATGCATATTACAAACTCGACAGAAGAGAACAAGTAGCAATCTTCAGACTCCGCACAGGACACAACAGGCTGAAATACCACTTGTTCAATAAACTAAAGATAGGAGATACCGATGAATGTAATTGTAGAACTGGAAAAATGACAGCAAAACATTTGCTGCAGGATTGCCCAACGTATGCAGAACAGAGAAAGATATTTTGGCCCACACCTGCTTCATTTGAGGACAAGCTCTATGGAGATATCAACAAGCTAAAGTTGACCGCAGATTACTTTAACTATATACAGGTTGACATTTAAAGGTGCATGAAGACCCAGAGGCATGAAATGGAATATTGCTTGGATAGCAAATCCATTACGTGGAAAGTCCAAATCAAAAGCCCATTGTGTGGGCTTCATAAAAGGTGGAAAAGTGTCCTAGTGGCACGAAATGGAATATTGCTTGGATAGCAAATCCATTACGTGGAAAGTCCGAATCAAAAGCCCACTGTGTGGGCTTCATAAAAGGTGGAAAAGTGTCCTAGTGGCACGAAATGGAATATTGCTTGGATAGCAAATCCATTACGTGGAAAGTCTGAATCAAAAGCCCACTGTGTGGGCTTCATAAAAGGTGGAAAAGTGTCCTAGTGGCACGAAATGGAATATTGCTTGGCTAGCAAATCCATTACATGGAAAGTCCGAATCGAAAGCTCACTGTGTGGATGTCATCTGCAGACTGCATACTTCTGGTTTCCGGAAGAACAGCCTATGGTGAACTGAAGGCCCAATATACGGAAGTGAGGCTAAGCAGCCATGTGCAGGACGTGACGATTCCTTGGGTGAGCCCAGTACCAGAGCGCTATGTATCGGCTCTGCAAGTATGGAAGCCTCCTTGGATGGCGGGGAATGCCCATGGTCTGCCCCTGCCTTCCCTTGAGGGCTGACCAGGATCTTTGGCTGTTCTATATGGACCAGCTGGGATGGGGGATAACACCACAACAGTGAGAGTCAAACGTCCTAAGAAACCCCCGGGAAGGTTAACCCGGTCAACAAATGCCCGCAGAAGTCGGATGTGTCGGCCTAACGGCGCAAGAACGCAGCTCTGCTGTAAACAGGCACAACGCAATCACATCCGAAAAAAAACTCCGGATGAACGAAGAAGAAGAAGAAGAAGAACTGCGTGCTCTGTTTTCCTAAATCACGTTTTCACTTCACATTCAACTTGGGCGTCATTCGCGAAATGTCTCCCGCCAAGGTGGTTTTTCAGTGTTTATGCTGACAAATGTTTGTCCCGTAAAGCGGTGCATAGCTGGGTAGAAAAAGTTACGAGGGCGAGTCAATAAAACAGTCACACACTACTGTGGGATGGCGGTAAATAAAAACAAAGCACGCAGTTCTATGCAGCCGGTTTGGGAGGACTGATAAAACGATGGGATAAGTGCATCAATGTTGGTGGACATTATATTGAGAAATAAAGGGACAATGTGTGTATATAAATAAACTGGTTTCAAGTATTTATCAGATGTAGTTATTTTTCTACAGCCATTTGTGACTTACTTATTAATTTATCCTCGTATCCCCTCCAAATGTCGACAGCACACGCTGCAGGAACACGTGTTCTTCGAAGCATGACCATCTAGACACCCCTAAAATAAGGTGTCTTAATTAGCCAGGTTTATCGTCCACATGAAAACACAACTATGGAATATGGACAGAATTCGTTTCTAACCATTAAAACACCACAATAGGTGACAGACTTTGCATATTAAATCAGCTTAGGTCAGATATCAAATACATTTGGCCGTAATGATGTGTCCCGGTCGGTAACTACAGCTTCCAATTTTTAAGCTGTCTAGTGCGTCCTCAAGTTTCTACTTCTTTCTTCTACTTCTGTGAGTATCATCTTGCAAATGATTGCGGACAGACTCAGGGTGCAGCAGGTTAAGTCATATCTCCAACTGGTCGAGGACAAATAACATCCCCCGCATTAAGCGCGAGACACAAACTGATAAAGGAAAATCATGGATGGCTCAGGCAAAAGACACAATCAGAGAAGTGTATATGCTCCAAAACAATGGGAGAGGAGAGGAATGGGTCAGAATGCCAGAAGAAATGTCAGACGTTTACATTGTCGTATTCACACTAGATCGAGTGTAGGAACTGGTCAGCAAGCAGCGCTGAATGGGAGGTGCAACAACTGATACACGACAGTTCGCGCCCAGGTGATATCATCATCTACACGAATGGCTCTGTGCTAAGAGGCAATAGAAATGCCTTGGGGTTCATATCGAAGATTAATGGACAGTGTCTAGTGCTGGAGAGCCTGGCATATGATATCACGACAGCTAGTTTGAGAATATAGCGTTGTTCCACTGGCTGCGGGGTAAACAGCACACAGTATGGTGGTTGTAACAGTCTCACAGAGCATGTTGAATAGGACGAAGACAGGCGTGCGCCGTGCAGAGTAACATGCATCAATTAAACCATCAAAGATAGTATCCGTTGGATTTTTTTCCTCTGGAAAATGATCAGCTGGACAAAGTGGCTGGATTTGAGCCTCTGGGTGGGGTATTTGTGCACGATAAGGCAGTGTTGTCAGAGCCCTTTTGTGATCGTCTGTATAAAGAAGAACAGACATGACATCAGTGCCTGTGTCAGAAGTGGAGATGCCGCCGCCAAGTTATATACTATCACTGGCTAGCATCCCCAATTTGTCAGAAATTGACCAGGGACAAAATCTATATCGCTGAAGTAAAGATTAATCAAAAGTTCTGCACTCAAAAGTACAGCTTTGAATGGCTCGTTTAAAAGGTAAAATTAGCTGGTCTTGATATCCCCAAGGAGTGGAAAGGGAAGGATAGATGTCTAGGTTTACGTCTACCACTGGACTACTAGGCGGGGCAGGTTTCCCCCCTGACATAACTCCCCTCCCTGGTAAGTAATTAAGTGCCGACCATAGTAAACAAGGCAGTTGCTTCCCTTGGAAGAAAGTAAAACGATTGAACTATGAGTGAAAACAAACTACAATCAATCACTTTTATTGTCTATCATTAATCATTCAACATATGATGGTTGTGACAGGTTGGCCCACCTCTCAGATCGTTTTGTTACTAGATGGAGATAGCCCTCAGTAAACCCCTCTATGTAGTCTGTATTCTTTTTTATTTTTATCTATATTTTCAAATATTAGATAAAATCGTCTTTGGTTAGTGTATTTATATACATAAAACTATAGAGAGAGTTAAATACTATTTCTTCTTATAGTTAGAAGTAGATGTAGGGTAGAGTTCGTTTACAAGCCAAGAAATCAAGTCAGGCTGAATTTTATATTCAGTTTTGGCTGTGAATAATAATTTGGCCACAGGAAGGGAACTCTCCTGGATGAGAAGTTAACTTCCGGTAGCACCCTAACTTCTGCCATTTCTGATAGCAACCTGGAAGGAGCAGGAGCTACTATCACGTCAATTGGCTAAAATTGAACACCTGTCTGTGTTTAAACATATTTTATTGCTGGCTCTTGTTAAGCCGAAAAACCCTCTAAAACATAGAAAAGCCAATGATAGTCTCCACTCCCGATAGGCCAGTCAAAATCTAGTTGCAGGGTGAGTTAATAATAATTTTGTTAAATATTTTTCTGTGTGTCAAAATGCCGGCAATATCTAAAGGCCATGCCGATCGATAATAGATAACATTAATTAAAACTAGTGTTAGTTAACTAAAATTAGAATTAGGACCATGTTTGTGCCATGTGGCTTGCCGACAAGGGTAAAACGCAAAGCTCGTCACATGTGGCATTAGAAACATGGATAAATTTCATTACGTGATTCTCGAAATTAGGTATCCGCCTGCGGAAGGACACCTGAGTTAGTCAGTAGACGATTAGAGTTAAGATAATTTAATTATGTGCTTAAACTTCAGAACTAGCGTATTTCTCTAGATAATATACTTATTAGTTGAAGGAATTAGTTCAGAGAGTGAATAAGTTACAATTAATTATTCTTTATTAATCTCTATCTTGCCCATAGTCAGATTACTACCATGTGGTCCAAGATGGCCCACTTAACAAAGTTCAAACCTTGGGGGAATTCTCCAACCCTAATATTGTTCCTGTGTATAGTGAAAATAATCTTAAATCTAGCTAAGAAATCTTCTAGATAATTAATTATGTTTTAATTAATATAAGGAAGACTTGCTAGTAGTACAACTTATAACTCCTTAAGTGAACTTGGGGTGTTTCATTGATTTTAATGGTTCACTCGTGTACATCGTGAAGTTATAGTTGTTGTGTGTGATTTCATTTCATTCTATGGAATTCATCAATATGTGATGTTAATTCATCGTGTGGAGTGTAGTTTGTGTGTTTCCATACTTGGAAAATGATGTGTGGTGTTTCATCGATTTAATGGTTTGTTAATGTATATGTGACGTCGGAGTTGTGGCGTCTGAGTTCCATTCCATTGAAGTCATCCTATATGTACTGTTAAGTCATTATGTGAATTGTGGTTCATGTTTCCATGATTAATCGTGACTTAGAATATATAATTGGAATGGGGTCTTTGAAGTAGAGCATTGTGATTGTACATGTTTGATCTAAATGTCAGCAGAGAGAATAGGATATCATTTGTGTGCTGTTTCCATTAGATCAGTGTGCTGTTGTAGATTTCAGATAAGGAATCAAACTGTGTAAATTTAGATAATACATGCTATGAAAATTTATGAGACAAGCATGCCATGCAGGACATGGCCAAAAGAATTTACAATTCTGTCTTGAAGGATTATTCACTCCTTCTCACTGTCATTCACAGAGCCTGCACCCTGATCATCGTAGCCGTAGTCACGACCGGTGATTGAGCTACGAACCACTCACTTGATGCAGCAGAGAGTGGAGTCCATACCACGATCCAGTCAGCACTGCCCGCTTACCATACAGGAGGCTAAGGATTATCAGATGAGTGGCTACCCACCCGTTTGCCACTGCACAGCAATCCTAATTTGTCCGCTATTGGCTAAGAGTCTATGATTATATCCTCTAGCTGAACAGTATCTTGTCGAGATTTCAGGGATCTGCGTATCTCTTATGTGTCAGTGAGTTCCCAGTAATTAAGTGCCGACCATAGTAAACAAGGCAGTTGCTTCCCTTGGAAGAAAGTAAAACGATTGAACTATGAGTGAAAACAAACTACAATCAATCACTTTTATTGTCTATCATTAATCATTCAACATATGATGGTTATCGGATGATGATAGTGAAACTGTAGAGGTTTATGCAGTACAACAGGCACACATATGTAGTGATGAAAAGCATGTACATAACTCTAAAGTTACTTGTATCCTGTCTGGATCTGTGGCTGGGTTACAAGTGAGATTTGCCTCGATTCCAATAGAATTTCCCTAAGCTCTAGTGGGAACACCTACGTTCCAGTAGGATCAGCTCGTCAGTGTTTCTAGACCAAAGTCCAGTCCTGACGCTACCTGGTCTTCCCTCGTTTTCGAGATCCACAACATGGCGTTCTTGTTGAGAGCTAGAATACAATATCAAGAATACCCGGTAGTCGAACACGCCTACAGTTGCATCTACTGCCATCCCTTGTAACGGTCCCGTCATTGAGAAATGAAATGTCCTAAGCCCATATCACTCATTCAGACACCGGTTCTTAGCAGCCACTCCGTCAAAATTTGTCTTAGCAGATCAAATAGTCAATGGCGTTATTACAAGAGTTTCTGATCGGTGGGCTTAAGTGCCAGTGACCAGTCTCTGTTATGCCTCAGTGAGTTACGTTGAACGCTCTTTCACTAAACACTGAAAGGGCTAAGAGTACCATATACCCGTTACATATTGTAGATAATGTCTAACCATTATACCTCTACTTCAAACACAACCACGCTCGTAATATATAATATTCACAATGGAGTTAACATATTACATTTTTAGCCCACTATGTGCCGCTGCTCATAACAATAGAATTAATACAACAATTAATCACCATAGAGTGATGTACCTGTGTTGAGCATCTACATCCAGTACAACCAGAATATACTAAGAAATATGTATAACAGCATACGTAAAATGTGAATAGAAACATAATTAAAAACATTCCTAGAAACATCATTTGAAAGTATGCATAGCATGATAGTCGTACTTGTTAGTAAGAATGAAATAGTGATATAACTATACAGACAGATGAGAATGTTATAGCACTTCTTGCAAGAACATACATCACACAACGAAATGAACGTCGGACAAGGTAGAGACTCGTTGTTTAGCTGACTAGTAACTCGTACCTATTTCCATAAGAAATTCTTAACGGAAGAAAATCAGACATAGATAAATGACATATACATCGTTCATACATGATTCTATTATCTGACGTATCTGATGTAAGCAGATCAAGTCAATAGTATTTATACCCAGTGCGACCAATGCTAGTATCGCTTGGGCACCCTTACCTATTTCCCTCTGCGTTTTTCCCCTTGATTATGCTTCATGTCACTTCACATCTTATCGGTTTCCCTGAGCCGTTCTGGCGGGAAAGTTTCCCTGGGCTGAGGTCATTTCACACCGTCGGGTGGTTGTAATTTCCAGCCATGGGTCAGTATTATGTCTGCCCGTCTGTGTAGTTTTATTATCAGTCTAACACTTAACACTTTTCACTTCTTTTGCTCTGCTGGACAGGCATGATATCAGCATGAAGGCTCCTGTCAGTCTGGCAATATGGTTAAGCCGGGAGTCTTATCAAGCAGGAACTTCCATCTGTATTCTGCTGGTGAAAAGTACTAGTATCAAAGTGGACTTGTTCCCACGTAGAAAGAAGGCCGTTGTCGTTTTGATTATTTGCCGTCTTCGTGTGCAATCTTACGTCATGGTTAGGTAGAGGGTGGCCTTGTAAAATGACGCGCGATTTGGTGTCATATATGGATAGCCGCGATAAGCCTGATTTTATTCCTCTAGTTATTCCTTCATCTTTTATTTAATACCTTCTTGTCGTATGAGAGGCATTCTGATTAAACTCGCTGCATTCTGTGACAGCAGGACAGAATGGTGCTGCATGGAGTGACCAGAAGATCTTTCTGACACGCAGTACTCCGAGGAAAGGCTAGGCGGACACATAACCAGATTTACATTTGGTACCGTTAGTACTGGGACTCTTCGCTGGTTGTTGAAGATGAGGACGGAACACGTATGGGAACGTTCCGAGTTCTGGTATGTCGGTTCATGACTCAGCTAAGCGTGCTGGTGTGGTACTATAGACTTCATGCTATTTCGCAGTATCTTGATACGACTAATTAATTATCATAATTTACTAGGCACTGGGGAAGTCCGCGGTATCTACATGGCTATAACGTATACCTGCAGCTCTGGTGATTATGAATTCAAATCCCCTTTGAGACGGGGGTATTGTTTTCTATTGACCTAGGTCCATAGGTCAACTCAGATATACAATGGGCACCATGTAATGTAATGTAATGGGAAGTAAAGATGGACGGTGGGATACTGACCACGCCCATCGAGTGCCGGTCGGTCTTATTATATGGGGGTAGCAGGGTTCGCCATCTCACGCCATCACGAGAACTTAGTATCAAGTCAATGTTCTTGTCCCGGTTACATAGGTGACCAAGTCATTGAGGTATTTTGTCTCATTGTCTTTGTTTTGCTCGCTTCCCATCAAATTTGCTAGTTGTTGATAGTTAGTGTATTTCTCCCCATAACATGAGAACAGAGAAAAGATCGGCCTATGACAGTGGGAACACTCTATAGAGATGGTGGTGTGCGCGTGACAACAGGCAAAGAGAACGGGGAGGCATTTCTCCAGAGATTTTTAGTGCAGACCAATCATAATGATGCGGACACCAGGGATGCAGTTAGAGAGGAGTTATCTGGCACCACGAAGAATATGCAGTATGAAGACATCATACGGGTGGAAGATGTTAAACACATTTTGAAAAAGGCAAAAGACACGGCACCAGGGCCCGATGGGGTCAGGTATGGCCACATGAAGGGTTTGAGCGATGCAGATCTGGAGGAGATGACCGACTGCTTTAACCAGAGCATTAGGACAGCATCAGTACCGCAGGATTGGGTGCACAGCTATCTCATCCCTCTCCCAAAACCATTCAAGGGTCAGTCAAAGCTTAGCGGCTTTAGAATCATCACCCTTCAAAATACATTTGGGAAGGTTCTAGAGAAGATAGTCGCTGTCAAGCTGCAAGAGTTTTTGGAAAGCCGGAAGCTTCTTCCAAGAGGCCTGGGGGGATACAGGCCAGGAAAAGATACCTGGTCAAATGCAGCCACTTTTGCCTTTGACGTTTATGAGGGGTTCCAGAGTAGACAAGAAACGATGGCGGCAGCGCTGGATCTCGAGGATGCGTACACTAGAGTTCGATATGATATTTTGATGACCGCATTGATGGAGAAGGGGGTCAATCCCTGGTTGGTGAACTGCATAGCAGCCGTCCTGCACTCTCGTCGGGTTGCTCTCCGTCTGGGTGCATGGACCTCAGAGCCACATATTTTAACTCCGGGACTGCCACAGGGATCTGCAGTCTTACCGGTGCTCTTTAATGTGTATACGAGCAAGATCGCAAACCTAGAAGCACAAGGGGTTGGAAGAATACTAATATTTGCAGATGATATTCTTGCCTATAGGCAGGGGAGAGATAGGGAGCAAACAGCTCAGGAGCTACGGGCGACAGTAGACAAAGTGATTGACTGGTGCACTGAAATGAGTGCTGTCATCCACCCGGAAAAGGCGGCTGTTTTGTGGTGCTCTCTGGACGATTGTGAGAGCGGATGTCCAAAGCCTCACGATAGATGGTAGAAATGTCAGAAGAGAGAACAAACTGAAGTATCTGGGGATCACATTTGACAGGAGCCTATCCTTCAAGGATACGGTTGTGACAAGATCTCAAAAGGGACTCAGTGCACTTAAAAATATGGCTGCAATGGACACAGAGCAGAGAATGCTTTTCACACTATACCAGCACTTGATCCTCTCAGTAATTGATTATGGATTAGGTCTGCTCACTGTCTCAGAGAGTCAGCTGGTGAAGTTAGAGCGCATACAGAACGAAGCTATGCGGGTCATTCTGGGATGCACTAGAGACACCCCAGTAGTGTGTATGCGTTACATCCTTGGTCTACCGACTGTTGCTGGTAGGCTCAAGGTGATGCAGGCGAAGGCATACCTCAGAGTAGCTGCAGACACAGACCACCCACTGCATGAGGCGCTGGACGCAGTTAAGGGTCAGCGACTGATAAGAGGGAAATCATGGATGGCTCAGGCAGAGTATACGATCAGACAGGTGTGCCCCTTGGAGAACATTAGGCGTGGAGAGGAGTGGGTCAGAGTGCCAGCGGAGCAGTCAGAATTGTACAGTTATAATCACATTAAGCCGGGAGTGCAGGGAGTGGCCAGCAGGGGCCACGGAAGTGGAAATCCAGCAACTAATTCAGGACAATGCTCACTCGAGTGATGTGATTATCTACACAGATGGTTCGGTGTCAAGAGGTGAGAAAATTGGCTGGGGTTTCATAGCCAAAGCCAATGGTCGACGTTTGGAGCAGGAGAGCCTGGCTTAAGAATGGAGATGGAGGCGGTCACTGCGGCTCTCCGCTGGATGGAGAATACGACACACACACACATCGTGATTGTAACTGACTCAGAAAGCATGCTTACGAGGGTGAGGACGGGCAGGCTTCGTGCGGAGTGGCTTGCTTCGCAGGTCACGGGTGACAAGCATCGCCTGGATCTTTTCTCCAGGGCATGCCAGTGTGCTGGGAAATGAACAGGCGGACAGATTGGCTGGCTCTACAGAACTTGGTGGAGTATTGATACATGACAAGTGGTTGTGGCCTTGTGGGAGCACGTGCACACCTCGGAGGAGCAAATGGATTACCATGGTCTGGCAAGAATGAGACAGCGAGGAGTGACGAGGGGATCTGGCCGAAGCTCAATGTTCAGAGGAAAGGCGAGACGGACATATAATCAGATTGCTACTGGTACTATTAGTGTTGGAACTCTTCGCTGGCTGCTGAGGATGGGGACGGAGCTCTTATGGGAATGCCCCGAATGCTGTGATGTCGATTCCTAAATCAATCAATCAATCAGTCAATCCCCATAACATGCACCAAAACAAAACAAAATAAATAAATAAATACACACGTATTGTTTAGCTCTCACAGAAGTAGGGATAAGAATTAGATACTAAAGGACGTACTAGACAACATAAAAATTGAAAGCTAAAGTAACCGACCTGGATTCGAACCTATCACCTCCAAATGACGACAGCGCCTTGCTACAGGAACAAGTGTACTTCGACGGATGACCAACTAGATACCTCTATAACTGGTGTCTTCATTAGCCAGGTCTATCATCCACATGAACCCACAACTACGGAATATCGACAGAATTCTTATCCAACCATTGAAATGGCACAATCAATCAATAGATCATGTGCCATGCCGGAAAGCGTTGGCGGTCATGACTCACCATTTCACTCGATCACCAGAGTCGTGGATCAGCTCAGTGTTCCTGTTTCGTCCATGCCATGTGGTCAAGCCATCCAGGTATTTTCCTCTCGGTCTTCCTCTTGGTCTGTTCCCTTCGATCTTGCCAGTTGTCAACAAGTTCTCCAATCCATTTCTTCTCATAACATGTCCAAACAATTTTGACTGTCTATGTCTAATTTCTCTAATAAATTTACGAGTTTTATTTGTCTCCTGTAGTACTTGGTCATTGGTTTTTCTATCTGTCCATTGTATTCTTTGCATTTTCCTCAGAAACAACATTTCTGCAGCCATCAGATATTTTTCATCTTGACTGCACATTGTCCAAGTTTCACATCCATACAAAAGAACAGGCTCTGTGTATCCCCTCAAAAATGGCACCATGGGTCTCAGAAATTTATATTAAATCAGCATCGATCAAATAAGAAAAACACAAACACATCAAGCCGGATTGCTGGGTCCAGTATATAGTAACAAACATTTAAAGAAAAGAAATGATTGGTTGGTTCCAATGTTGTACACGTATTACACATAAACATCAATCGGGGAACCCTTTGAAGCCATCAAGACAGTTAATAAATAAGCACACACGTATTGATTGGCGCTAATATGGAAGAGTAATACACAAAGATGATGGGAGCCTGGCCAAGCCGACACACCACAAATTCCCTACGTCATCGATTGGACGGCATATTTTGGAAACCGGTCACGTGATTGATAGGAGCAACGCGTTTCGTATGTTGTTTAACACACAAACTAGTCGAGTGTTAAAAGTCGCAGAAGCCATCATGTTTAATCTTCATAGACCTGTTTTGTGCAAACAGAAAAACATGATCCATCCATCATGTGCCATGCCGATAAGCGTGGGCGGTCATGTTCTGCCATCTCACTCGATCACCAGAATCGTGGATCAGCTCCGTGTTCCTGTCTCGACCATGCCATGCGGCCAAGCCATCCAGGTATTTACTTCTCGGTCTTCCCCTTGGTCTCTTCCCTTCGAGCTTGCCAGTTGTTACCAAGCTCTCCAAGTCATTTCTTCTCATAACATGTCCAAAAAATTTTGACGGTCTACGTCTAATTACCCTAATCAGTTTACGATCTTCATTTGTTTCTTAAAGGACTTGTTCATTGGTTTTTCTGTCTGTCCATGGTATTCTTTGCATTTTCCTCAGAAACCACATTTCCACAGCCATCAGATGGTTTTCAGCTTGGCTGCTCATTGTCCACGCTTCACATCCATACAAAAGTACAGGTTCTATGTAGCACTTCAACACTCTTTTTCTCGTTTCAATTTATATTATATCTCTTTATTGGTCAGTATGTTTTTCATCTGCAAAAGGCTACCTTCACAATGGCAATTCTTGTTCTAATCTCTTCAAGGCATCTCCCATCAGATGTTATGACTGTTCCTAGATAACTGTATCGATTCACTTGCTTAAGAATATGCCCATTTACTCGTATATCACATTGTGGTATTTCCTTCTTCCCAGTGACGACCTTAATCTGTGTCTTCTTACTGTTCAGTTCTAACCCTAGTTGTTCTCTGTGTGCAACAACCGCATCTACTAAATGTTGCAGGTCCTGTTCATTGTCTGCGATCAAGACTGTATCATCTGCATATCTAATGTTATTGATGTATCGTCCCCCAATGTTGATTCCTTCCATGTCTTCTATATTTCTGAAAATATTCTCACTGTACAGGGAAAAAAGATCTGGAGACATTACACATCCCTGTCTCACATCGCTTTTAATAGGCTGATATTGGCCTACATCGTTCTCAATTCTGATGGTAGCTTGTTGTTTCCAATATGTTTTTTACAAGTCTAAGGTCTTTTCCATCATTTTGTAGATCTTCAAGCATCCTTATCATGTTGACATGTCTCACTTTATCGAAAGCCTTTGTGTAGTCAATAAAGCAAAGATATAGATCTTTGTTTACTTCTATAGAACGTTCAATTATT